>LUGF01019844.1:404996-415576 GCA_001625245.1 Calycopis cecrops
CAATCGCCCCCAATTAGTTTTTCGTAAATATATTCAATGTCTAAAACTAATAGTTTAATAAACTAAACAAATACAATAAATTACACGAATTTTATTCTTTTATCAGAGTTACGTGTATTAAATCAAAACAATTGTTTTAAAATTTATTGTCTTTTAAACAATTCTGATACTGTACATATAATAAAAATTCACCTTGGGCGTACCGATCGCTGAATTGTTTATTTTTAGTGCCAAAAAGGCCTCATCGGCGAGATTAAGCGTAGGCGTATGAGAATGGATTTTAATTCCTATTTTTAGGCTTGCTGTAGCTATAAATAGTGGATTAAATCGTGTGAAAAAATAATGCTAAGCGTAACGTATTAAGCGCTTGGTCTCGTGTGTGCACTGACATACGCAGTTCGATTAATTTCAAAATCCAGAGGAACTTAAATTTAAAGTATTCACTTTTTAACACAAGTTTTAACTGACAAAAATAGTACATTGCTTTTGCTTTTGCTTTTGGTCAGTAGTATCAGTCAAGTACTACTGTTAAATAAAAAACAAGTAAAATATGTTGACTAAAATTTAATACAATTTGAATACTTATTCTTCTTCGTGAAAAAAAACTCAGTTCCTTAATAGTTCTCTATAAATGAAGCTCATAATATATTATGTTAACAAAAAGATAGAGATAATATGATTTTTGTAAATGATATCCACTTTTTCTGACCACTGCAACTGTCTCTTGCACAAAACACCCGCGTTTCCTTCGGTGTGTAAATAGCCGGTGGCCCATGGAAGCGGGAAGAGGACGGAGGACAACGCATATGTATAGCCTCTATGAGGATGTATCGTTTGCCCCTCTATACCATTAAAAAATAATGCATTACATTTTTTTTATTAGTGGGGTTAATTTGTTTTTAGGTTCCCGTACCCAAAGAGTGATCGTTTGGCTCCTTATACTATTTAGACAAAAAAATACTAAATACCTATATATAGCAGAACCTGCAATTTGGGCATCCGTCGCCTTAAAGAAATACGTCACGTTTTGGTGCCTTTCTAGTGTATTATTGATCCGATGATAGGATCTTGTGATAAAATCTTGCCAAACAAAGTAATAAAATGTTTCCCGTCTAAAAATAGTAACAGAGGTAAGCAATATTGTGTAATACGTGTCGATAGATCGATTCAAGGCCTAAAATTTGTAACAGCCTGTTGTCGTGTAGAGGGGCTTTGTTACCCTAGTACAATTGAATCGTATGTTCGCTAATGCAAATTGTATATCATCATGATTATCAGCCTCTCTATTTCTGAACTAATATCAATAAAGGCTCTATGAATGAACCCTTAAAAAAAACGGCTATGGAAATACGACAATCGTGTGCATAACAATTTTTCAGTTAAGTAAGAGGTAGTGCCATAGGAGGTACTTCTTGCTAAAACGAAACAGGTTTAAAGTGACAGCTGTGTTGTCGCGTTTCGTGTGTAAGTAGCCAGTGGCCCATGAGTGGAGGAGTAAAGAGGGCCTCGCATCTGGCATCTATATAACCTCTATGCGGACGTCTATGGGCGTCGGTAGTCATGAGAATGGCTCCGATTTCTGTTTTTGTGTTTGCCCCCTTATAATAAAAAAATATGTGGGTCTCGTTATTTATCAAAAGGGCCGTTTGCCCTTTTGTACTATAAATAAACGACTGCCTACGACGCGAAAACTAAATTATTAACAACTTTAGAAGATCCAAACTGGTTAATTATTTAATTGATCACCTCGTCTTCCCAACCCCTTTTCAACCAATCATGAAGATGGAAATGTTTTTTGCGTGAAGGTCTATTGGACTACCTACTCTTCTGAGTGGCTTAGACCACTGCTACTTTATGTTATTTTTATTTTTTATTCTTCACAAAATCCACAGACATTAAAGCTAATTACAATGTTTTACCTTATGGGTTAATCAGACATCCAATTACGGTTTTACTTTTCACTAGTACTACTGAGTGCAGAGTACAGAGTACATAGGAGATGGGGTGTGTGTGTATGTGTGTGTTTAAATTGTATAACGTCTTTTCGCGTAATATCAATCTCTGCTGAATATGTTTGTTTTATTTTTTGAATTCACTTAAGTGACCACCAACGTTGACAGACAATTGCAACATCAGACCACCACATAGTTGAAAAGGCGCCCTATTATGGGTATAATCTTAAGGCCCTTAAGGTGGCAGCTCCACTATCTTCCCACCTGGGTCCGGCGCTGACCGTACTTAACCCATCGGGTATCCCTAGAGGCTGTAACTCACTTGGGAACATTGGAGGATATGACAGCTTAGCTTTCACGTCCCAGATGTTCAACTTAGCATCTGAGCTTTTTATTTATTGGGGCTCAAGGAACACCATAATCGTCACAAAGGAAATGACTCATGGTGGTTTATATGCACCATCAATCCCTTACTTTGACTGTAAACAAACATCTTAATAATTCGTGTATTCCAGAGTCCAGATGCTCTCGAGAATTCGATGCCCTTGCAAGTACATCAGTTGTGTACTGACAGACTGTACAAAACATGACAGCATAGCCGTTGTCGTACGCTGTTGCTTATGAAAGGGAGATACCTAGTCCTGACATATTTAAGCTTCAATGTAGTATTAACACTTCACAATGACTGGAGGGGCTCAAAAGGCTTGTACTTGATGATGTAATCCGATGAACATGACATTGGCATATTCTTTGTTCTCTGCTCAAAAATCTATCATTCAATATCTACACCACTTTCTGTATGAGCATCTGCCTAGGACATATTTTCACAATAATTGAAATAATTCTACATTTTAATGGATAGAATATGCTATTGTATATTAAAATATTTCATCCTTTAAATAAGATAATAACTACTCTGATAATAATAGGTACTTTAATGTTATCGTAAAAAGTGTTTACAGGTTAAAAAAATATGTAACACTTACCTTCTTTGCTGCTTTTCGGGTAGGGCGAAGACAATATTTTTATAATATCGAAAAAGATATTAGCGGCGAAACGGCTCGAGTATCTCCGTCCCTTTTACGTCATCCGCTACACCCGGGCTTGTGACCAACTTATCGATTTATTTCGACTCACTCCATATCTCCTACGGAAACTCAGCTGGGGGATCCACGTACTTCACCTCTACCACCGTTTCACAATGCCACCATACGAAGCAATGGAAAATCGATATCACGCTATCAAAGCAACCGTATGTTAGATTAAACGATGTTTCCTAGACAAGTAATAAAAATAAGTAGACTATTTTATTGTTAAGGAATGAAAACGGTTAAATTAACACTAGACTAAATTAAACAGTTAAAAAGCGAGTAGACGCCTGTCACCTATGGTCCTGGCTAGGTTCTCACTTTGAAAGGGGTGGGATGGAAATTCAAAATGGCGGACGCTGCGCGCGCAGCCGATCGGCGCATCTGTCAAATTTCCCAACAAACAAGTGTGACCTCAAATCCGTAACTTATGTGCGTGCCTTTATATTGTAACCAAAATCACATTACATAACCGAACGTGTACGGATTTCGTGAAACAATAAATTAATAAAGTTAATTATAATTTGATTTTGCTTATAACTTGCTTCATTAGGTACATGAAGCAAATTACACGTTTCAATAGTCTATTTTAATCATGATTATTGAAAAGTAAAAAACATGGGTTTGGCCTTAATTGAGGCACTTTTAGCAGTGGCCACATAAGGACTTTTTGGAAAACAATACAAAGGATTTTCAAAGGCATTGCTGAATTGCACCCGTGATTTGGCCAATTTAACGATATGTACCCGTTTGTATATTGTTTTTCTTTCGTTTCTGTATGATTCGTAGACTATCGATGAATGTTCAGGGATTGTAACGTCTACTCAATAAATGTGAAATGTAACCCTTAAACTTTCACGGATAAACCCATAATCCGATTTGAAATTTGAAATAAAAAGCTTAAAAGTCGTGATGAAATATAAGCCGCTTAAATTGTCAAAAATCAAGCTTTAACATTATACCATTTCATTTGTTAAAAACTGTTGCGGAAATCACGTATAACTAGTTGTAAATAAAAGTCGATACTAGGCTTTAGTAGTCCCACTTTTGGACCATGACCTTCCCTATGCCATACTGGGCCGTATTAATTCGTAATACTGTGTCGTAAAGCCTACTTTTGTGCATGAATTGCCGACGTAAAATGAAATATCACCTGTATAATATTTGTAGCTCAAGTACCGAGGCGGGGAGCGGGGCTGCCTTGACCCTTGTCTGACCTAATTTATTTGTTCGGACATTTTGTAAGATTGACAACCCTATAAAGATTTGGATTATAGCTGAAATTATTGTTTAAAAACCGCGTTGCATTTTCCGAAGAATAGTTATAATTTTTTTAACACCTTTATTATAGGAAAGATTATGTTGGTAAAATAGGCAGTTGTTTTAATATAAAATAATATATATTATAAAGTATGACTTTATAGATTTTAAAAGGTGTTAATAATAAATGTGTTGAATATAATATGTGTAATATGTGTGTAGGTAACTATACTCGGAATTATAATTCGATTCCACATTTGACATTAGCTACTGTCATTTTATAAAATAATGATACCCCATACCAAGGACGTTAAAAAAAAGGCGGACGGAGTCTCTTCATACAATAACTAGAACCCCAGAGTAGGCTGACTTTGTACTATAGTATGCCGGAGACGTTGTCATGTTTGACAATTTTTAGAAAATACACGTAATTCGAGATGTCGTAGTATGTAATAAAAAGCTGTGGAAACAATAGTGTTTCACATAAAAAAAGCCAGGGGATCACTTTTCATAGGTAAGCAAGGAATATATCCAGCTTATTTCCGCAATTTTATTGTTTTCGTAAATGTTTTCCAAACAATTAATGTTGTCAGACAATTAACATTTTCATTTACCCTGAATTGGGCTAAATATTTTTTTACTATTAGGTATTGTTATGTTTTCGTTTTGTTTTTCTTGTTTAATTTTTGTTCTTATATCTTGTGTATGGCAGTGTTAGTCTCACAAATAAAGCTAATTTTATTTATTTTATTTTTTATTTTATATATCTCGACCAAGCGATAAAAAACTACTTTGTTTGAATTTCGCGCTACGGTAGTATTAAACCATTAAACCACGTTAAATACCTGTCTATAACCGTTCTGGATGGTAAATAACAGCAAATAAAAAAATGTAAGTCAATAGAACTTCAAAAATATGTATTCAAATTATTTAAAAAGATGGGTAATTTTTCTTATGTCTTGTAACCCTTTACACGCGCAGACATAAATACATTGTCACAATTTTAATGCTTCAATATTTTCTAGGCAACATTCCGTCCGCCTTTTTTTTAACGTCCTTGCCCCATACGTATAACATAATAGAGATGAACACAACAATCGATAAACTATCGCGATTTTATGTTATAGATTCTCCTAGAGGTTCTACCGCATTAATATTATCCCAAACGAGCCATTATTATTTTTCGAGCTGAAAAATATTTTTTCGCTTTCTAAATTATAATCTATATCTTTACTTACTTTACATAAAGCCTTTCGTTTTTCGCAATAAATAATAATAAAAACAACATCCTTTCGCATTTTTAATAGGTTGAATTTAAATGTAATGAAAATATATTTTTTTTTATGGTATAGGAGGGCAAACGAGCAGCCGGAGCCATTTTCATGACTACCGACGCCCTCAAACATCCGCATAGAGGCTATACAGATGCGCTGCCTTCCTTTCTCCTCCCACCTCCATGGGCCACCGGCTACTTACACACCGCACGAAACGCCAGTCTCGTCGTGAAAATACTTGTAAGTATATATATATATATATATGCAATCGTCAAATCAAATCAAACTGTTTTTATTCGAAATATATGATAAAAATTGCTTATTGAACGTCAAAATTACATCTACCACCGGTTCAACGCTAGCCCTGCCCTGAGAAGAACCGGCGAAAAAAACTCAGCGGGCCTCATACATTAAATAATTACCTATCTAAAAATATACACAAATTATTCATATTATGTACAGTATAAAGTTGTTAAAATAATAAGTCTCAGAATATGTAAAAAATAAAATTATTTTTCTGTTAATTGTTATAAATAGTAAAGGGAAATTTAGTGATATACTTACCTACTCTTTTTCTTAAATTAAATTATACATATTTGATTAGTAGGTAACTACAAAACATTTAATTTTAATGTGATATAAATTGGTAAACTGTATAAATAAGGAAATATACCAAAATGTTATATCGAAAATCATTTTGCGTTACCTAATTACACGAACAATCATAATTTACTTCTTCTTTCAGTTGTAAAACAAAAGTAAATATTAGTAAATATTTAAAAGACGCCATCTATTGACAAATGCAACACCTACCTAGTAATTAATGTCGGTACTGTAGTTCTAATGACAAGTAGTAGATGTCACTTTTAAATTTTTTCATTAACTTATTATTAAATTCATAATGTATATTATTTAAATAAAATATGAACATATTATTTGCTTATTTTGTAAATGTTTATCGTATGTTTATGCACCGGAGTAGATTTAATATATTACACTTGTGACATGACGTGTGCTATAAACTAAGTTACTATTGATAGTAGTTCTAGCAGTAAATAATAGATGTCTCTTATTATGTATTATTAATAATTAATAAATAAATAATTAAATTATTATTATACAATGAATTGTGCCAGTTAATGAATATCAAAAAATATATAAAATATTTGTCGTATCAAAAAACCCGAAATATGTATAAGTTATCACCACTTTGCCGTACTGAATTCTTACAGTGTATATTCGCCTGTAAGCGAGCAGTTGGAATGGAAATCTGCATGATCATTACCTTTGTTTGCCCTCCTTTCCTCAGCTCATCCAATAGGCCAGATTCGTATGTAACTTTTATATTATAATAAAGTCCTTCGAGCGCAATTAAATAGCGTGCATCTGGATAGATACTAGCAATCTGCGCAGGACTTATTACAGTGTACTGTATGCCTATGTGCCTTATTTCTCCGATCCAATGCCACTGGAGAGTAATATTGGGCTCAGAACCGTTAGTTACCGTTTAATGTTATTAAAAATTGAAAAATCCCACTTGACGCGACCCGAGACCCCACCGTCCAGGCTTGTAGGATGCAGTCTGAAAACTATAATTTCGGCAATTTCGATATAATATATTGCAGGCATTGTATTATTCACGTACTGTTCAAACATGAATTGCGACTGTACAGTGGTGCGGGTAAGTACGTCGCGTGAGCTGGGGTCAATCGTGACTTTATAGGGGTTACGTTTTGACGTGTTACGGAACCGCCTTTTTTAAAGTATAAAGGGGCAAACGAACCATCGCAGCCATTTTCATGACTACCGACGCCCATAGATATCTGCAATCATGTTACACTTCTTTTTTGTTGCCCGTTGCCCTTCTTTCATCTCCTCCCTCCATGGGTCACCGGCTACTTAGGTACACACCGCAAGATACATGACAGCACATATTCTGTCACTGTACGCCGGTTTCCTGTAAGCGAGAGGCACCTTCCCGGTGGTGCCGACGTGCGTGTAGTGAGGCACAAGGCACAAAGGCACTGTAATTTATTGAAAACGAACCTATTTATATGATGATACATTTTTATTGCCTCCTCAGATAGTCTGGACACGTCTTCATCCTTCGCCTTCGTCGAGCTAGAAATATTACCATAAAAAGGACGAGCCCTGTTTTTTGAAAGATTTGTGTGTTTCTGAATGTCGTGGAATCTTAAGCATCCGTAAAGAATAAGTAGATGAGAATAACCTTTATGGTATTGTATGATAAATAAGTACTTACAATGTAACTAGGTGGTTACATTATCAGAATTTATACACGCAAACGAAATATTATGAATTTCGGATAAAATATAATAAAATAGGTATAATGCAGAAACAAAACAACTTTAACTTTTTTTTATCTACTGCTTTTGTATCAAGCTTAACTTTATATTTCTACAAGATATTATTGGGTTATTTATACGAGGTTGATAAAAGCGAGAGACTTTAAGTTAAACCACACATACCAACTACAGTTAATGCGAAACTATTAAAAAAGGTTGATGACAAATTTACGACCATATTTTTTTAAAGAACTTAGGCTGGCACGGACGCGCCATGCGGACGGCTGCGGAGCTGTCCGCGCGGACGGTCGTCCGTACGGACCCGTCTGCATTACATACTTTAAAACACTCCGTAGCTGTAATACAGATCGGCATGCGCGGAGCGATCCGTACGGACGGACGGTCCGCGTGACACTAAAACCAGCCTTAGTAGCGAAAAAACGTAATCGTGCTTTGTACCTGGCGGCTACAGCGAGCGGAAACTTCGCACGTGGCGCAGTCGCGATCAGCTGATACAGCGTGCAAAATGAGAAAAAAAATTTAAAAATCCTGTGGCTTAACTATTGCTCCGATTGATATGATTTTTGTTGTGTAGCCTAAAATTGATACACTAAATATGTGGTTTCATGTAACACATCTCGCTTTTACCAAGCTCGTATATATTGATGAGATATTCTGTTTCTACTGATACACTCTTAAAGAAAAGTACAATTTATGTGGTAACGAGTTAAACATTTAGGTAAAATAAGTTCAAGTGGGGTTGGTGTTTAGTTTACAAAACGTAACGTATAAAAGGATAATGACTGACGCTCAAATCGTTCCTTGTTTAACTTTTGGGTCAAACCTTTTAATGGTCTGGAAATACTTTCAAATAAGTGGTTTACGTTGTATACGCGGGATTCGATTCTAATGGCTTTAAAATATTTTATTAACAGAGGTAAAATAAGCATTCATCTGCAAACTTAACTTCCTCATAACCATTTGTAAGATTATATAGTAAGAGCTGGTACACGGGCTTCGGCTAAATAATATGAAGAGTGGTAGTAATGTTACTGGATTTTTTTTTCATAGTAATCGAGGGCAAACGAGCAGTTGGAGCGTATTGATAACTACCGATGCTCATGGACAACCGCATCAATGTTACGCAAATGCGTTTGCCTCCATTTCTCCTCCTCTACAAACTACCGTCTACTTACAAGCCCCCGAATCGCGACAGGTTAGCTGTCACTCTACGTCGGTACAACGTGAGTGAGAGCTCACCGGTCGTACAATTCAGCTGCAACACAACGGTGTCATTATTGAATATGAAATAAGTATAAGCCGAGAAAGGCGTACGAAAGTTATAAGCAGGCGTGGAATTATTCATTCGAACCTAATTAAGTCGTTTCATAATGACGTTATACCTGCTGAAGGGGAAGAGGAACTCACGGAGCACAATCTTGAAATACGCTTACATCTTAGAAAGATGAATGTAATATGTTAATAGTATTCACCTCGACAAGTTCTATAGAATTTAAGATGTTGATTCAAGCGGATAGCATTTAACATAATTTTGATTATGATTTTTATAAAAATGGCGGTATTTTTTTTTAAATCAGATTAATCTATTATAATATAACATTGCGATGTTTATCTGCGTCAATCTCCAATACTATTTTACCGATTTTATGATAATACGTAGATTTTCTTTTGATTACGCAGGGAAAATGCTTTTATGCACTGTCCAATGCACCGTGCCACTACCGACTAAAAACCATTGCGAGAGCCTTCGGCCGCTATGGTAGAGCGCCCCGGATCTGGTAGCAACAGGACACTCCAGCGACTAGCCGGCCTCAATTTATGGGCCGGTCTTCAACACAGAAGGGAGTCATTTCGGCTTTTAAAATAACCCCAGCGACAGTGTAGCTTTAGCTTCAGTGTCAGGTGCCCATTCTGTACCCAGCTACTGATTTTTTAGTGTAAGAGGCGCTTTGCGTAGCGCCTTCTACGAATTCCTATGCGTTGTCTACCGCGTGTATCATCGCCTGCCGCATTCTGCCAGATATGTTCTGCTGTCTCTTTGCGGGTCATCACGTCCTCACAAAATTAGACCACGGCAGCCCAAGAACTATCGCTCTCTAGCATTGCACTGACGACGCTCGACAGTGAGAGATCTTCCCTGCGGAGCACTGTCCGCAGCTCACGACGCTGCAGAGACCACGTAGGGCACACCTCAAGGGTGCGCTGGGCCGTGTCCTCTGCAGTGCGTAGATATATTTAACTTATTTAACTTTATGATATTTTTTTCTTTATTCCGATCAATGAACGATAAATTTTACTCTATCGGATCAGATGTGAATATATTAGCGTTTTTGATACTAATGCAAATCATTTTTATAACAAAGAAAACAGTATTCATATTCATTACCCTTTAGCGGTCTACTACAGGACATTTGCCTCCTTCAACGAACGCCAAGACGGCAGGTCTCCTGTTACTCGCAGCCATCGCGGACCAGCCACTACTGCACGGAGGTCGTCTTCCCCCTGGTGAGTGGTCGACCAACACTTCGTCTTCCTAAACGCGACCTCCACTTTACAACCGGCCGGAATTGGGCCGGCACGGCCGGGGAGGTACCTCTCGCTTACACGAGACTGGCGTAAAGTGACAGCCGTGCTGTCGCGTTTCGTGCGGTGTGTAAGTAGCCGGTGGCCCATGGAGGT
>LUGF01019844.1:415600-433884 GCA_001625245.1 Calycopis cecrops
CTCGCAGCCATCGCGGGCCAGCCACTACTCACGGAGGTCGTCTTCCCCCTGGTGAATGGTCGACCAACACTTCGTCTTCCTAAACGCGGCCTCCACTTTAGAACCGGCCGGAATTGGGCCGGAATTGGGCCGGCACGGCCGGGGAGGTACCTCTCGCTTACACGAGGCTGGCGTAAAGTGACAGCTGTGCTGTCGCGTTTCGTGCGGTGTGTAAGTAGCCGGTTGCCCATGGAGGTGGGAGGAGAAAGGAGGGCAGCGCATCTGTATAGCCTCTATGCGGATGTTTGTGGGCGTCGGTAGTCATGAAAATGGCTCCGGCTGCTCGTTTGCCCTTCTATATCATAAAAAAAAAAATTTGAACCATACTGGCTTATCAGCCATCTGTTCTTGTGTGTGTGTGACCAGCTCAATGCCACTCCAGAGAGTTTATTCTTGTGCTGGTGAGCTCGTGAATACTTTAGTTCTCTGTGGCTAGATTAAAAAAAACCGTAATAATTAAGCCATATATTTTGATAATTCATCTAACACATATCATGTATTTATATCATTATTAGTATTATTGAGTATAATATGTTGTATACAGTGTTAGTAGTATATATAGATATTTATTGTATTTGTGTATGTATATACATAATTATATTATATTCATTTATTTATTCATCTATGTATAGATTTAATATATAGTTTGTGCACTTCTTCCTGATAGCTAAAGTATTTTTCCTCTAGGTAAGGTTTCCTGGAAGAAATTACTGTTAAGTAATAAGGCCGCCTTTGTGTGCCTTTGTTGTACTTATTTTAATGCACCTTTATGTATTGTCTGTAAAATGTTTGAATGTGCACAATAAAGAGTATAATATTGGTGGTACGTTTAGATATTTATTTGTCCCATTAACGACTCTGAAATAGTAGGAAGAGCTGATGTCCATTTGTACGTACGAGTAATTATCTGAAAAAGGTTCTATATTTTTATTTTTCATTATTATTAGTATAATATTATGCATTACTTTCTCCCAAACTAATCTATGTATTAATTTAAATTAATATGATTTTTACCGTTGTAAGTTTGATAATGCGTATCCACTATTAACTAGGTTAAGTAATCTCTGTTGCTAATACAATAATGCCTAAACCATATTAAGAAACCACTATCCACTGCACTGAACAGTACTATACATTTTACGTATAGATAGACAGGTGGCCTGTTACAATATCGTTTTGATAGAGAATATGAACGGCCAATATATTTGATCTGTGACAAGATATGTTTTGGTTTACTGTTTGATGAATTTTATCAAGGTTCAAATAAATGGTTTTTACTTTGTATCTTGCCATAATTTATATCTATGTTATCAGTGCATTTACATGTAAATATACCGACATAAATAACCAAAAATAGTACCTGCATAATATATTTATATGTTTTCATATTTACACGTGTAGGAGTATTTATTGTTTGAAATGATTCGTTAATTAATTGTTGAAATTATTAAAAGATACAATAATGTCTTAAACCTAAATTTAATTAGTTTGGTGTACCACCAATACTCTTGTAAAAGTAGCTGACTGTCTTAGTCCAGCTAGCAGAAATTTCTATTTAGAATAAGCTGCACCTTTGCACTTATAGTTTTTTTTGTATCTTTTCTAATTTAATAAGTTTTATTTAAACGTGAATTTATTATTTCAATAAATAAGGAAGAAAATTCCTGGATAGTATTTTCGCGAAAGGGTTAAAAAATAATACTAATAAAGAAATGTAAATGTTTTCTGATGAATGATCCATGTTCGTGCTCTATCCAAAAATGTTTAATAATTATCATACAGCAGAAAAGTACAATCTTTACTCAATCCACATGTACATACTTAACGAGGTACATGTTCATTAATTAATGTGCAAAAAGGGAGAGAATTAATTATATAAAAGCTACATATTAATAATAATCAGATTGTTGGTAATTAATAATTATGTATTAAATATGAAAGTAAACAAATAATTATTACCAGATCTCGACGTTTACCACTGAACACAATATTATCACTACTAGATCTTTTCTTAACTGTCAAAGTGGCAGATTGTATGGGGAATCTAAATTTTTGAAAATGAAAATCCTTACATGACATGGCTACGACAACTCGATGACCTCCTTGTAAAAAAAATAGACGGACTGTAATCTTGATGGTGATAATATTATATTTCCTTGGGCTGGACGGGCTATTTTTATAAAATCTGTAAATAATATCGGGAAATTGCCGCAGCTGCTTCCGCAGAGTGGTTGTCCGAGAGAGGAACTGTTATTAATAGGTACTGCGACCTTAGAATGCGACCTTTTAAAAATAAAAACCCACTTTATCCATAATCCTACTTTATAAATACAAAAGGTTGTTAGTATTTTTGTTATTCGTTCATGCATAAACTACTGAACGCAATTGAGTGAAATTTGCCACAGACATATCTACAATCCGTGAAAACATTCTTGAAAAAAAAAATGGTTTCCTTGAGATAGATATTTTAATAACAGTAGCAAATCTCACTAGTGGTGCGGCTGTGCCTTATTAAACTACAAAAATCTAATTTTGTAAAATATATTAATTTTATCTTTATTACATTACATTTCAATTATCAGAATCAAGTAAATGTTGCATATCTATAGATAACAAATAAATAGGATCTTGGTAACTCATTATAACATAATATAATATGTAACATGTATCTCATCATAATTATCTAGACGAACAGAAGATTACCTCTTGTTACATAACCTTAAAGCGACAGCTACCATGTCGCGTTTCATGGGCTTATGTTTCCGATGGCCCGTCATACCTTAGCGTAGCGTTACCTACATAAAAAATATTCAATATAAACACTAAAATATACCTATCTCTATAGACAGTAGACAAATAAATGAATAGCAGGCGCCGTCTGGTCTCCCTGAGATGCACCCGGGGTAGACTAGACGACGGGGGTCAAAGCGGCGGTCTATCCTCGCCAAGTCTAGTATTAATAGTATTTCATGTTGTTGGGTTTTAGTTAATTTTATGTATGTAAAATCCTCGCTACATACATCTCTGTTCATAACATTTATTATATCTAAATTAAAATATATGCGAAGTATATTGCTGAATGGAAGCACAGCAATTTACTTCCATTTATTTTAATTTAGATATAATAAATGTTATGAACAAAAATAAATAATGAAATAAATAAATCATCTTTTGGTTCGTAAAAAATAATATTGTACACAAAAGTTCGTCGTCTACTGGCGGCCCCAAAACTCGAAAGTAACCAATATGGATTAACTGGAAAGTTTGATACAACGTTGGCTTCCACTGCTTCTTCGTATTTACGTATTTACCGACTGCATTAAGGGAGGTTTTTTTTACGCACTACCACCGGTCTTGTGTGTTTTAAGGGAGGTTTAGAATATACTGTACTGTATATACTGTTTGACCGCTAGGAATAGCTTAAAAAATAAAAACTAATCCTTTTACTTATTACTAGCTGTGTCCCGCGGTTTCAACCGCTTTTAATCTTTAATATAAACTTCAATATCCTATTTCACCCCCTTAGGGGTTGAGTTTCTAAATATCTTTTCTTAGCATCCGCTAAGAATTACGTCCTACGTCATAACGTCTACCTGCATGCCAAATTTCAGCCCGACCCGTCCAGTGGTTTGGGCTGTGCGTTGATAGATATCTATGTCATTTAAATATTCTCAATCTTTACTTGGCCTTAACTTTCGGATAGACCAGTGCCGAAAAATCTCTATTCAGAAAACAACTAGCCTACCTGTATCCAAGCCCACTTGGTTGGGCGTCAAAAATAGTCTAATAATTGTTCAATCGTAATAAAATTTAGCCCACGTTACTTTCTGATAATGTTGCTTTCTAGATAATGTTGCTTAAAATCAATAATCTATCCTCTAAATAATCTTTCCTCTTTATAATTTTAGTATAGATAAGTTTCCGATATAGTGCTGCAAAATGACTACTTTTCAGGCTATACCTTTGACAACCTACAAGTATGTAAGAAGTTCTTTGCCTCGGAGCCCTGATCTAATTTATACCTCCCTGGTTGTGGCCACTACCTCTTATGGAGTATGGAAATCCTAAACTTTCCAAAGTATTTTTGCCTTGTCTTTCTAATATAGTGATTCGTACTTTACGCAGCACAACTATCTTTATATGATATAATAATCCTACTAATATTATAAAGGCGAAAGTTTGTGAGAATGTTTGTTACTCTTTCACACAAAAACTACTGAACGGATTTTCATGAAACTTTACATTAATATAGCTTTCATATCAGAATAACATAATAAGTTAAAATTTTGAATCATTTTTGAAGTCCGAAATTCACGCAGGCGAAGCCGCGGGCGTAAACTAGTAATAAATAATAATAACGACAGTTCATTTGGTTAGTAAGTAATAGTACAAAGCCTTGCACCTAGGGCTAGTAACATTAAATTAAAAATATTTTAAACTATTTAGGACACTAATTACCAACGAACCCATTGCTTCATCCAGCGCCTTATCATGAGCGACCACCGGTCTGTCCATACGATGAGGAGGCCTTTCGTGCTTATCCCTTCTTACCAGAGCTTACCAGTGCTTACCAGTCCGATTCAACAACAATGAAATGTCACTATCTCGTGCAGGATGTAGAGAATCTCTCAACAGAGATCCAATTGAACGTTTACAAACAAAACATCGCTTGAGTTTCACGACAAACGGCGCTAACAGAATCTACTTTCGACTTCAACTTTACGGCAACTACGTGATTCAGATACCCAATACCAGATATACACGACTTTCTCGATTCAATCTGCGATGATTTTGAGTGCTAACAGTCAACAACGAGAGTAAAATCGATTCCTCACCGTTACTTGAGATAAAAAGGAACGGCTTTCTAAAGTTGGACTAAAAAAATTGACGTAGCGCAGTTTGTGCGAGGAAGAGGGAACAAGGTCAACTGCATAGTAATTACTAATTATATATACTGAGGGCGTCGGTAGTCGTAAAACGTCTAAGACCATTCGTTTGCATCCTTCCATTAAAAAAATAATATTCATAAGGTGAGCATATAACCCATGCCAAATGGCGAAAAAAATTCAAGCGTACCTTTATTCAGCTCAAGCTAATTGGAACGGGCTGTCCGGGAGGCACCTCTCGTATCGCCGCAAAATGACAGCCATCTCGTGCGGTCAGTGAGTACCAGGAGCTCATTAACGTGAGGAGGCAACGAGGCCAATACTACTGGATAATTATTCACCTTTTTATTCGCGTCCGTAGACATCAAACGGCTATTCGTATGCCCACCTAAACTAGAAAACTCACAGTACTATAATATTCATAATAATTAGCAAAATGCCAATGCATAAAACCAGCTAATTTACGAAATTATATTGTCAAAGTCGTATGTTTTAAATGTAATGGCGTTTCCCGAAATACATTTAGACGGGCACTCGGATGGAAATAGAGGCTTGTCGTCACCACGCGTCATGTGACGTCACGCAGCGTTTTATCCCAACCATCTTAGCTGTAGACCAGAGCGCGCCATCCGTCCGATTTATCACCGGTGACATACCAAACAGCTCCAGTAGGTATTTATAATGGAGATAAAAGCGGGCAGTCGAGAGTGTCTCGCGCTTTGACGGTTCTGTATTGAAATTTAAAACTGTATTTTTACTAGTGAACAAAAATATCGAATAAATAGGCAGGGATCTTTGCTATAAATCTTGATGCGTATTCTTGTCTTTCTTGTTTATTTACGTTATCGTACTGTTGGAATGTGTCGTGGTGTATTTGCCCATTTCCTTTTCATAGACGGTTTTATTATGAAGTCCGCGTCGAGTAATTGGTTGATAATTTTAGCTTTATGAATAGTGTTAAATTTTAAAGTGTGAAATGTACATTTTACAGTTTTGGCAACATAACATAGCCATGCATAAAATCGAAATTGCTTTATAACAAGCCTCCCAATTTCCATTCCAAAATCAAAACTGAAGTCTTGTATTTTTTCTTTTAATTGTTTTTCGAATATGTATTTAATATCTATTTTATGCGCATAGATTTCTATGTTCCCATTTGACTTAGTGTCTACTACATATGAAGTGTCGTTTTGTCTTGATAACTGCGTCATAATGAGCGAGTGACACTGCAACGCTTCAATATTACGGAACCCCAAAAGCGAAATCGACGACGCGTCAGAGTGCAAAAATATATCTGCAATGGACCTATCGAGAATTGTTTACAACAGACTTTTCTATTACATAAAACGGCGCAGCGTTGAACGTTTATCGAAATTTATTTTTATGTAGCATCTGTTAGGAACACTCGTAAACAAGTGACACCAACTAAAATAGGTTTGAGGAACTTTAACGCTGAGGCTTAATGGTTAAGGTCTTGGCTGCGTACCAAGAGATCAAGGTTTGATGCTTTAACGTGTTTGAGGGAAAAATACTGATCTTTCCGTGCGGTTTGTGATAGTTACTGAAACTGTTTCATGCGCATCTGTATAGCTTCTTTGCGGATGTCTAGGGGCGTCTGTAGTCATGAAAATGACTGATAACTCGATTGACATCCTATAGGTATCATAAAAAAAACAAGTGGGTGAGGTAGCCATTTCTATTTGTTCGATTCGACAGCTAAATTATTTATATAACTAGTGAAACTTGTTCGAGACTTTCGCGTGTGTTACACATTTTGTAGTTACTTTACGGGTTTTAACACGACAAAATATTTATTAAAGGTATTAAAACATATACCTTTGCTCGACGTTTTGGCCGAGTTACATCGCCTGTCAATGACTAGTGGTGCTCAATAAGTTTTTATATAGCTACGATAATTTGCTTCTTCTAGGGCCATCTGGACTCTTGTAAATGGTACGAAGTGCAGATTTATTGTCGTTAATTCTCGCCAGAATTACATAAGCGAAAAGTATCTAGCTTGCTTTGGCTTCCTACCTCCTCCTCCTTTGGTACCTAGCAATAACACTTACAATAATATTTTTTGCTAGTTTGCTTTTCTCCTACTTCAACAATATGTCGACATAAAATATTACATTATCCTAACAATATTTTTTTGTATTCAGAATAATAATTAACAAGAACACACGTGTCACATTATTTTCTCAGAAGAAGAGATTTTTCTTTTATCTTCCTACCATTAATTTTCAAAGTACGTAATACATATTATAATAAATATATGCCAGTGGGTTAATGGTACTAGAAATGTTTATTTTAATGGATCTGGCGTTGGTTGCGGCCATTGATCAGGCTACGCCTGTCCGTATTGTACGCGATGTGAGTAGGATGTCTATGATCTTAGAGCATTTCCGAGTCCCATTATAGAGACATATTTCAGTCTCCTAACAAGGTCACGCGGTGAGAATTGACAAAAATATGCCATAATAGTGTTTGAAGCTTTGTTATATTATCAACGTTAATAATACCCGTAACTCGTGTACGTCCCTATAATATTTAGATACGTAACTTCTGTCTAAATTGAGTAAATAATCATTTATTTCATAATATATATATTTATAGGTGTTTATAGCACGTATGTTTTTAAGTATTTATTGATCTACCTATGCTATGTATTTTATATATTGTCGATATGTACATTATTTTTATGTTATATATAATATGTTATGTTATTATTAATGTAATTTAGTCTATAAAAATATGTACCTTTACATTAATATTGCAATGTATCATGCATTTTCCTGTAGCAGGACTGCTGGGAGAAATTCCATAATGGGATAAGCATGTTCTTTATAGCAATGTTTCTATTACTGAATGTTTTAATGTTTATTTTTAATTTACATAAATTAAATAAAATAAGGAAAATACTTATTTAGAGATACAGAAGTGAACACTTATTTAGCCGCGTTAAGACGGTGTAACACGAGTTTGTTTCAGGAACATGCGTCCGCAACATTCTTCGAAATACATAACGAAATACACGCTCACTAGCGCTAAAATACAGGTAATTTCTACAATTTAAAACTGTCAAATGATAGTTTTTAGTTATCATTTTTATCTGCAGATTGTTGATTTCCCTATAACTATCTGTTATACTCTATGTATACCTAATAGATATTATATTCGAATATTATTTGATGATAAATTATAATACAATCCATCGTAACTAACCATTTTGCTAGGCGTGATTTTCTTTATTTTTGCACAATGGGTAGTATTACTTAACATCATTTACACCATATCTCTTAGCTATAAAGTGTCATGATCTGCAACTTTTTTTTATCTTCCATTTCTTTAACGAATTGCCATCGGTTCTGTAGATAGTCCCAACGGTAATGTAGGACTCCAAATAAAAATCAAATACCCTCTAAATATCCCATGATAATCCCATCTCCAAGTCCCAAATAATAACCCCATGGGTGTCATCTTCCTTAGATCTATAGGTAGAGTATTTTTTTTTACTAAGTCCTATTAACTCTATTATTTTCATTCCGGTTTTGAGGTACCTAGACAAGACAATACAGACACTACTCGTCAACTTAAAAGCCATTACATAGCTATTAGCATGATTAATAAAACATTAATGATTTTAATACGACAATCATCGTTCAATATTAATGAGAGGCAATTTTGTGGGCTCGTTTATTTGACAGCCCTTCTGTTAATTACTACGCTAGTTTCAAAGTACCTCTAATTTAGCAGCGCTATCGATCCACCTGTTCCGCAGACTTGTTGTTCTGTAATAAATTACCTTTGATCAAAGGTAATATTTATAGAATTGATATTTAAAGAAAACTCTGTGCCGACTATGTCATATATAAATAGAATGTAAAGATTTTATTTACGCAGTTTCAATTTCATCAACTTTCAATATTTTGGTTTGATGTTTCTTTTTTTTCTGCAAGGTTGCTATATTAAAAAAATCTGGATTATCCGAAAGAAATATGTCTGGTTTGATACAAGCGTCTGCCACGGAGTAGACTGTGGTCTTCATGCGAAGTGGGGTGTCCCGGATTAATGACACGTTAAACTGCAAACCACAACACGGCTGCAAAATAGAGTATGTTGTAATAATATTTTATATTATTACTGGCTTCCACCCGCAGCTTCGCCAGCCTGCATTTCGGGTTTCAATAATGGAGGATATTATTGAATAGAAACTATACATATAAAGCTTCCTCTATAATTACTCTCTATTAAAAAAGCCCTATCAAAGTATAAGCATACCTACAGACATACAGAAGGCGTAAAGCATCTTTGTTTAATACTATGTAGTATTTATGTTACATGATCAATCGAACGATTAATCTATTTAAAACCTATTAAAGGATAATAGTGAAAATTTGTATCACGTATTATTTCTGTTGTGTATTGTAAATCGTTGATATAATAGAATTAGTCGTTATTGGCAAAAATTCTTAAAGGCAAATTAGCGCTTTTCAAATGAGAGTTCAAGAAAGAAGTAGTGCCACGATGCATGGCAGCGTCATCGGGATGTCATGACCGGGGAGGTACCTCTCGGTCACACAATACCAGCGTAAGTTAACAGTTGTAGAGCTGTGTCATCTTCGTGCAATGTATGAGCTCATGGAGGGGGAAGAAAAATGGAAGGCAACACATACGTACGTATAGCCTCTATGCGGATCTCTATGAGCGATGGTTGTCGTCAAAATGATCTGACAGCTCGTTTTTCCTCCTACGCTATTCAAAAAAACTAGTGGCCGCCCAGTGGTCGAAATTCGACCATAAAATTATATTTAATTATAATTATAACTTGTTGTTACTAAACTACTTTCCACTGGACTAAAATTTAAAAAAAAATATATTTACAGTTGTCATATGTCATTCCAATACCATTTAATAAAAAAAAATTGTCATAAGTCATTGTCAATTGTCAAAAATTGTCAATGATAAAAACAAATATTTAAAATTGTACATACTTTATTTCTATTTTGCAATTAAGAAATCTGAATAATTTTTGGCACACAATCACGCCGAGACCTTTAATTTGACACCTTAACCATAATTTTACGTTGTGTGGTTCGGCCAAAAAGTCCAGGACAAAAATCGGCTTCCGCTATTAATATATAAGATGCCACCGGAAAGTCATAAATGGCTCGAAACGCGATATTTTCGGTGTTCCTATTTTAATATACAGGTAGGTACAGTACACCTGCTTCGCTACTAACTGTGCCAATCGGTCGTCAGGAATAGAAAAATTATAGACATTATGATGAGGAAGTTCCATGTTGGATTGCAGATGAATTAGGCCAGCACAACTGGGAAGGTACGTTTTGCTTACAAGCTACCGTGTGTGGTAAAATGACGGCTATTAAGGTACCTACATGATAACCTGTTGGTGGGGAAGACTAAAGTAGGGCACGTCGGCATAATCTGAATACGGATGTTTATGGACAGTCGTCACGAGAAGAGCTCGTTTGCATCTAATAAAAAATTTAGTAAGAGATATTGCCTTGCTGCTTTGCAGCCGAATTGGGCCGGCACGACCGGGGTGGAACCTCTCGCTTACATTTTGTCTACATTACATTTTTACTCTTTGACCGGATTTTCATTGTGTGTGTGTGTGCGTTTCCGGTGGTTCACTGATGAGTAAGGATATCTGCATAGCCTTGGTTGTGTGGACGTTTATAGGTCTCGTTAGTCATTGAAAGAATTCGACGGCATAAAAAAAGAAAATACTATAAAAAATAAATAACAAACTTCTTTCCATGATTTCTCCACTGCGCAAAGCTGGTCAATCGCTGCGTCTTGTCACTTGATTCCAATTACTTTTTCTGGCACCTGTGCTGATGTTTATATTTCTGTGTCCACCTGCTTCTAATTCAGAATATGACGTAAATATAAATTCGGACACATTCTAATTGGACAAAAATGGGTTGCCAAGGTATATTTCACAGAAATTTTGCATTTAAACAACATGTAGGTAAGAGGATACGAGAAATACGCTATAAACCTAATGAGTGGGTTCTTTATTGTAACGGTGGCCAATGATGGCGGGAGAATGAAAGAAGGCAACGCATCTGTATAACCTCTATGCAGGTGTATAGGAGTCGGTAGACATGAAAATGACTTCGATTACTCGTTTGTCGCATAAATATAAAAAAAAACCGGCCAAGTGCGGGTCCGACTCGCAAACCGAGTGTTCCGTAATCCAAACGTAGGTAATGCATGGTTTTCAATTATTGTAACTTTACGCCTTTCGTTTAAATTGACAAACTTATATAAGCGGTTGCTCACACATATTTAGTAGGCAACGAATCACAGTTATAAGTTGATAATGATTATTCCAATTATCTACATATAATTTACTAGTTTTCAGATTTATTCCTATATATGTGCTATAAGTTCTTACTTCTTGTCAAATTTCACAACTCCAGGTCAACGGGAAGTACCCGATAGGTTTTGGTTTTCCACAAAGTACGTTTTCATACAAAAGGAGACGTTTCATTTTTGTATGGACATTTGGCCTCCATGATGTACAGTTGTGAGCAAGTTTCTAAAAATATACATAACAGCAATCAACTTACAATTTTGTTTAAAATTACCTCGTTTTTGGGCTCACGAAGTGTTTAAAACCCATACATTGGAGTATTAACGTCAACTTGACAGTTCGTCGTCTAACATTTGATCGTAAATAATAAGATTGTTTTTATTTTTGAACCAAATGACCAAATCAAATACAAATGTGTTTGTATTTTTAATGTGATAGTCAATTTTTTGCCGATCTACAGCTTTATGTACTCGTAGGTACATCATGCAGGCCAGAAATGAAACGTCTCCTTTGTGCATAATTGGCTATAACTTTTTATTAAGTTAACTTAGAAGTGTGATTTTTTCAAGGCACCAAGACGTAACTGACCTCCGTGTTAGACAAAAAGCTCAGCAAAGGTCAGCTTAATCCCTTCACGCGTTTTAGAGAAAAAGGTCTAGACAGACGAACAACAAAGCGATCCTATGGGGGTTCCGTTTTTCTTTTTGAGATACGGAACCCTAAAAAAATATCTAGATTTTGGGGTTTCGTGGGTGCAGTCTTTACATTACATTCAAACTGCTCAGCACAGCTCTAAGACATGCAAATTATTCACCGGTGTATAAAGTCTTAAAAGAAATATCGATAAAAAATCATAAACTCCGGAAACTACCGACGTTTACGACAGATGTTATAAAAAACGTAGTTTTACAAATCGTCACTATATTTTTACAGTCGTCATTAGCAAAATACGCCAGAATATAAAGTTTTAAGAGTTCAATTAAAGTTTGAAGCGACCTTTCTCTAATATTAGTGCACTCACCTACGATGAAGAGGTTTTATTGTGAGAATTATGTCTTGTGGTTTTATGGACGGAGCTGTGTTTCAAGTGAAAATAAAAATGGAATGGAGAATAGTGTACTTAGTACAAGAGCTCTTGGTGGTGTAATGTTTTTTTTTTATATTTATTTATTTAATATTTTATTTTATCATCTATACTAATATTATAAATGCGAATGTAAGTTTGTTTGTTACCCTTTCACGCGAAAACTGCTCAACCGATCATCATGAAATTTTGTACACATGTTCTTGGAGGTATTAGAAGTAACATAGGATAGCTTTTATCCCGAAAAAATGTTCCTGAGGGATGCCATGGAATGATTTTCCACGATATCGAAATTTACGCGGGCGAAGCCGCGGGGCGCAGCTAGTATATTATATAATATCACACGTAACAACTAGGGTCATCAGCTACCACTATGGACTAACAATATTGTACTAGGTTAAATTAAATTATAATAATTAAGGCTTAAAATTAAATGTTTGTTGGTTGAGAACAGACTTACTCGTATCACCAAATACTTAGTGAAATGGTGGACTAAGCAAAGAATCATCAAAATCAAAATATTTTAATATAAATATATATATAATATAAATAGAATTTAAAAAATTGCTTTTTGAACGTCAAAAATTTCCATCTACCACCGGTTCAACCCTAGCCCTGTCCTGAGAAGAACCGCCGAAACAAACTCAGCGGGCTTCATTAATTTCTTCATTAGGTATATTCTTCATTTATATACATTAAAAATATAATTTACATTTATTTTTGCATAGAAGTAGCCTGGGAGGAGGGTACTATTCCCGGTATATTTACAATGAAAGTAGATATGTGGCAGTACTGAATTGTGGTGACAAAGAAGGAGGTGCAACCTGGAGGTTCCTCTGACTGCCATTAAACCTTGGAAAAGAAAAAAATCAAGTTCATCTATGCTAATAATGTCTAAGAAATAAACGCAATATTTTAACTATGAAAAGTCAACGAACACAGTCGAACAATTACTTGGCAATCTAATCTCTTACAGACAGATGTCAGTTTAATACTAATTTAATACTTGGAGTAAAGTTAATCTATGTTTATTCCTAAGGGGGTTCGTGTTGTAATGTTGGATAACCAGACCACATTTCACCAAATACCTAAGCGTAATGGTGGACATTAACCGCAGTAGCTGAAGATCTGTAGATGATAGGCAATGTTGCTTTGCATCGGATATGGGAGGTGCAACCTGGACTCTCACGGTCATCAAACCTTAGAAAATAAAAATATCAACTTCCATCTTATGTTAACCTTAACTAAACAAATAAACATCTTTTAATTATGTGACTTGTACACAGCCGAACAAAGGCAAACTGCTTGGTAATATTTGGTAATAAACTCATCCATTAATAATTGCATAAAAGGGCAACTTTTGTTGCCTGTTCAGAGTCATGAATAAATAAATACCTACCAACTTCCTTGCTCGTTTCTCATTCATAAAAACACCACCGATTACGACTTACTGCTCTCTTGAGACACCTTCGCTATGTGAAAAACAATAAGGTCAAAGAAGAATAAGATAAATAAAGAATAAGAAATAAGAAAATAAGCTCACACTCATCACAGATATAGGTGATAAGTAAGATATAGGTACAGATGTGTCGCCCACATCTGTACCTATATCTTGTCAGCGTAAATGTTGTTTTGTGGCAGTATCTTCTGAGAGAGGTACATCCCCAGTCGAGCCGGACTATTTTAATTTCAATGCAACAAGTCATTCATGTCCTATTTTTTTTTCGCCTCGCATTTTGCCTTTTTGAAACCGTACTGTTTGATGGAGGATGGAACGAGCAGTCGGAGCCATTTTCATGACTAACGACACCCTTAGACATCCGTATAGAGTCTTAACAGATTTGCGCCCCATCCTCCTCTTCCCTCCATGGGCCACCGGCTACTAATGCACCGCAGGAAACGCGACAGCTGTCACTTTACGCCGGTTTCGTGTAAGCGAGAGATACTTCCCCGGTCGTGCCGACCCAATTCAGCTAACCGCATGCAACGTGGCACCATCTCTTGCAGAATTACATTCATAATGATGAGTATATTTATTCGAATGTTATCACGTGTTCATTTCGGAACTGTATATAATATAATGTTTGATTACAGGATGTGTTGCAGTACCGAGGCCGGCCTATTACTTTCCGTTATGAAAACTACATCTCTATTAATATCACAGTTTTGTAAGAGAGCCTCATGTCACACCGAATTTTGACAGACACACAAAGCGCGAAAGTGTAGCTGAATAGCCGTATCCGTGTCAGTATAATGTGAGAGTGCTTACCCGAATTTCTCGACCCAGTTTTACGGGTAATCTACATAAAAATAATATATTTTAATACTTTTAGCTTAAGTATTTTTGAGTTTACTCCTAATAATATGATATTTGAGGCGTTTGTTGCGAAAAAATATAACTAATATCGAGTGAAACATTTCGGGTTCAGAGTAACGCTTTACAGCGCTTCCGTCACTTAGGTCTCTTTCACATCACTTTAGATTCATGTTCCTTCATAAGGAGTCAAGTTCAGTTGAGTTTCGAAGCTGACACGCCGTTTTTTATAAGACGTGATTAACGTAGATATAATATTATTAAACAGTTTGTGAAATTCGTAGTATTCGTAGGAGGTAGTCATAACTGCCGATGTCGATAAATCCGTATAGACGTTATACTGATTCCTCCTCTCCTATATGGGCCATTGGATACTTACTCGCACGAAACGCGACACAGCTGACACTTTACTCCTGTATCGTGTAAGCGAGAGCTACCGTCCTAAGTCTCTGCAACATCTCGTAGCCAAGAGATTGGCCCATTAGAACCTAACTTCGTTTTCCTCAGAAAAGCTTTTATAAAATTTTGTATGTCGGGAGCCGTAATGTTATAAGCACGAACGACGTGAAGAGTCAATGAAATATTTAATGGCGTCGTAAAGACTTTTCGCTTCAAAATGTTTTGAATAATTAAAGTGCATAAATATATAATTTTATTGTGACATTATTTAGTGTACAATGTACACATATACGCAGCCTAGCATGTTTGCATGCATGCATGCACTGACATGGACACGCCCATGCACGTACGAACGTACGCATGGACGTACATACGAACACGCACACAAGTGAAAATGCACTAACACACGCTTACAAATTTCTCTTCGAAACGCTCAGCTGTTATGTACTTTAGCGTCATACGAATTACTTATAAAAATAGCCATAATATTATTTTCATCATAATATTATAACACAAATTAACCTTATGTCACAAGTTCGTAATTTAAAGTTTTTGAAGTAAATGAATATGTTGATGTGCAAGGGTTGATTCGCCTTTGGGCGGGCTCTCTTCAGTCCCATTTCGTACGCCGCCCGGCGCGCTACACTGTGCGCTCTAACCGCGCACACCCCTATGGACTACGATCGACTAAACGAAACTAAATTAAAAACCGCACTCCCCCAATAAACCTCGAACAAACCGACCGAATTGTGTTGTATACGAAATGTTTCGATATAAAACCTTTATTTACACGCGTATAGTGCGATATAAGTTTTAATTTATTCAATTTTCTATCCAAAATGTATCTGACAGGAAAATTATACCGAAATTATATACATAAAAAGCGACTGAAACTTTCTACCTTCAACCTTTGAACTTTTTATCCCCTTTTAAACAGTTTATAGTAATATACAAACACTTTTGAACATTGTTTTACCCCTTACTACAATCACTTCGTAGCATTAAGCTTGACCAAGTTGCTTAATAGTGTTTAATAGACTTTGTGTGTTGGACTTTAATTTTAGTCTCTTTAACAAGAGTGGCCGTATCATTAAACAGATTTATATCTTCTTGATATAGACTAGTGAGTGTTTTTAGTGTATATTGTGTGTTTATAACCAAAAGGACCATAATCTGGTAAGAATAATTTATTTTTTAGTTATTTGTAGATATTACGATATTTAAGTTGTGCTTAATTAGTTATTGTCCTCTTTAGCCTTTATTTAATTTTGGTTTTTAATTTCCATAGTATTATTTTTAATTCCTTATTGTTTATTTTGAAAATCCAATTTTTTATTTCTTTAAGTAGATTATTATTAATTTAAGTTGTCTATAAATGTAAATCATAAAATAATTACAATTGTACTACAAATTTCAGATTCCGAATTATAATTACTGTTAAGCTTATAATATTAAATATAAGTTGAAATTACAGTTCGTGTAAAAACCGATAATGGAAGTATATTTGAAGTTTAATTTATAAATACAAATCAGAAGGGAGTTTCCTTAGTTTGTAAAACATTAAAAAGTATATTTAAATAGAACCGTTCTGTTCTACTTTTACCTTAGAATGAGGACATTCAAGTTTTTGCAGCGCGCTATACGTTGGCAAACAATTACTACGATGAAGTTTAATATTTGAAAATTTAACAACATCGCGTTGTTAGACTGAAATATGGACGAATAATTTTCATCTTTCGTTGTTTAAATTTCGAATAAATTCTAAATATAAGATGGTCAATAATATCTATTCAGTAGTGCACAGAGTGTCGATGATGATTCTTCACCACGCTACTTATATATAAAGTCAGTGTATTAAATTGTTGAACAATTGTTAATAACATAATTTCAGTTTCTAAATTTATTAAAAAGTTGCTTTATCTATCGTTTCGCCTTAAAAAGTTTTCACATTTTAATCGATTAAACTGGAAATCCATTCAATAGAATGGGCCAAATAACGTTTGGTACGCACACTGTGGGTCCTGCCATGAAAAAAAAAGTATGGTGTCGCCTATGCTTCTCCAATCCATACACATATCGCTACTTCGTAGCACACAGCAAAGATCTTCCATGCATTTTGAAATTAGAAAATCAAACATTAACAATTCAAGGCCACGAGCTTCTTGGCGGCTATTAAAAAACTGAAGACTTTAACAAAATCCATGATGTAAAACAACATAATTAAATACTAAATAAATGACTGGAGCAGAGACGGTATGGTCTCATGATCCTAGCCTGTCCGTAAGAATGAAACACAAAAAAATAACACGAATTCCAAAAACGAACAATAAAACCTATGACGTTTTTTTTTTAATTCAAAATGAAATGACAACGATACGATGTTCATACCGCGTGACCGCGATTCGCAGTTCGCCGGTACAATTACGCACTATATATAAATAAACAAAGCTATTATAGCTCTATCACCAGGCCACACGTTTGTCACATCCTACTGAAGAGCGTATTCGATCGTGCCAAGTCCAATGACATCGTGGATATTTTTATAATAGTTTTACAATGCCAAGCACTTGCAATATAGCTCAATTATTATTATCGACAAAGTCCATTTACGTAATGTGCGGTATACCCGGGAGTGCCAGTTTATTTTACGTACAAATGTACAACTTGCTTCTACTTATTATTATGGAACCATAAAAAATATCCCACGGGAAAAGCACTGTAATCAAAAAAATATATTGAAACTAGCTGCGCCCCGCGGCTTCGCCCGCGTAAATTTCGATATCGTGGAAAATCATTCCATGGCATCCCTCAGGAACATTTTTTCGGGATAAAAGCTATCCTATGTTACTTCTAATACCTCCAAGAACATGTGTACAAAATTTCATGATGATCGGTTGAGCAGTTTTCGCGTGAAAGGGTAACAAACAAACTTACATTCGCATTTATAATATTAGTAAGGATGATAGTGCTATACAAAAAAGTGAGAATTTGATAGTCCCTCAAACATGAATTCCCAGCAGTTATCATGAAAGCTTGCTGCATTGCTGTTAAACCTGGTATAACGATCAACGAAGTTCATCTTTTTTACTAAAGGTATTCAATAAAGTACTAACTACGTTGCCGCTGTTATGAGGTTACAAATCAAAGTTATATCGTTATTACCTTAATGCGTTTTATATTATTTTGCCACAATTTGAGGCTTGGCCTTGATATTTT
>LUGF01019860.1:33537-56350 GCA_001625245.1 Calycopis cecrops
CCTTCGTTCCCACTCTATGGGCCACCGGCAACACACATAACTTACCCTGGTATCGTGTGAGCGAGAAGTACCTCCCGGCCAACCCGACCCAATTCAGCTGCAATGAAGTGTGGTACTACTTCGTACCTTTTATCCCCAGCTCATGTTTAGTCTCGGGTTTGAGTTCCAGAATCGGCAAAGCGTTATTGCTGGCATTAATTTGATAAATATTTTGAAATCACCTACTTATAATTAATATTTTGATAATAATGTAGACTTTCAGAACTTAGACCTTACAAAGTTAGAGGGGGTTTAGAATTAGAAGTTGGGCTCTACTTGAGATCTGAAAACTTTTTCAATGTGTGATATTAGAACTCACCTTGCCAACATTTTATAAAAAAATGTTTTAGGATTTATCATTTCAAATAGAACAGGAACGGGATGAAGTTATAACAGAAATATAATAATTAATGCAACACGCATATTCAAAATGAAACAAGAATAGGTACGTATGAAATGTATCTTGAATTTGATCGAGTATCGTAACAGAAACCCTATCTATATTTTGCCGTTATTTGCGTATTTATGAAATTTTATGAATTTGCTCTGTTATTTTATGTTTTGTACATCTGCTGCTGCCGTATATCGCAATTAGATAATCATGAGCAGCAACAACAGCCAGAATAAATCCCCAACTGGATATAGACCTCGCCTTTAGAGCGTTACACGTCATGTTCATAAGTTGTAACATCAAACTGCCATCGTCAGGTCATAAGTTCACCGGGTCGGGAGGCCGTCAAATATTTGCGAATGTCTCAGGTACCGTCGCCAAAAGAGTCCGTCCAACTAATTCTTTGTCCCATAATTCTTCGGAATATATATTGTAGCTTTTTATAATTTACTAACACAACAATATTTAAGGTACCAACGTGTGGCAGCGCTCCGCTTCATTTACATTGCACAAGAAGGGAATATAAACACAAATTTTGCACAAATCCTGCGTTCAATTGATTTTTGTACACATTAGCTTGTCAAATATTTTGTGAATGCATTTCTAAGTTCAATTTGTCGAGTACGCTTATTTAAAACCATCTCATCCTAGGTTAATAGAATCTACTTTGGTATAATTGCTATGTAGCTCTCTAAATCATTAATTACTTCATTGTTTACTAGTAGTCGGGTCCACAATTCGTGAATTTTGTGAAACCAGATTTTTTATTGCTCTGTAAGGGCGTGTGTACGACCTCTTATGACAGTCGGCGAGGAAGAAGGCAGAATAACAGGCCGGAAGGCCGAGTGTGCCAGTGGAAAACTTTAAATAGCAAGTTTAATATTGCATTTAAATATGGGTACCAAAAAATCGGTCGCCAAACTGCTTTTCACCACAGAAATAATTATATTTTATTTTGCTATCATTTAAGATGTTGTGTCTGTTCAATATGTACATTTGTAACTTGATGTTGGTTGAATTAAACATGGCTTTCTAGATTTAAAGCCGGCCTCGAAACCGTAACGGTCTGTAAACGTGACACATCTGGCGTGACATCGCCTAGTAAAAAATCCACACCCGAATTATATGTAAATGCTATGGTAATTCCAACATTTTATTTTCATATTTCATCCCTACGAGTTAGGAAATCGTTGCTCAGTGTTCATGGATTTATTTGTGATGTTGGGGCTCAATTCCATTTTTCAAAAAGCAAAACTAGATATTGTGCTCTAGTTTTGATTATGACTACGGGTGAATGCTTGTCAAGAGGTTATTGTAAGAGATGCAACTGCTTATCGAGCCAGCACGACCGAGCAGGAACATATTGCTCAAACTTTGTCATATTAAATTAACAGCAATGCTAGCGTATTTAGTTAAGTGTGGTGAGTGTTTCCGTGGCTTATAAGTGGGACGGGGGGAGAAGAGCAATAGTTATGAATAACATGATGCCGTAGTATAGCGAGAGTTCTACTGTCGTGTCCCGTGTGGTTTGTGAATCTGACAGCAGCATAAAGTAGAGGGTTACAATATCACGCTGCGCAACAAGCACTAGCCTATAGTCTGCTTCGATAGAAACGTTATCTATCTAGTAAAATATATTTCCAAATATGGACATTAGTTTCTGAGAATAGTGCGTGGGATTAAAAAAACTCTTTCGCTACATAAAATAGAAGCCAGTGCCCACAGCGTCAGGCGTCAAAATACAACATTGTTCGATCTTAATTAATTATTGCCAATTTTAATTCCTGTTAATGTCGATTTATAATAGTGAAATAATAGCTAAATCAGTCTAGTACTTTTAAAACATTCGAAAAAAATATATATTTTCTGTTTATATTCCATATTAAGTAGAAGGTACCTAGATCATCACGAAGAGTAACATCAATGGTCACACTATTTTTAGGTGGTATTTGGTAGGTATTTTATGACCTTAAACTATTTTCATGAAGATGATAATTTCATAAATATTTTCATTGTAAATAAATCCAATTAAAAAAAATAATAAACAAACGCAAAATAAAAATTGAGTACAATTATGTATAAACTAGCTCTGCTTGTACCTCGTAAAATCTATCCCAAGGCAACCAATCTTTTTTACAGGATAAAAAGTAATTTTATGCCTTTCCAGATGATGTCTACACCTGTTTTATTTTATTCAAATCAATTCTAAATATTGCGTAAAATAATAAAGAAATCTAACTACGTACCTGAATATTGGCCCATTGAGGTGGGAGGAGAGAGGAGGGCAGCGCATCTGTATATGGCATCAATGCGGATGTCTATGGGCGTCGATATATAGTAATCATTTTCCCCCTTCACAACACACAAATCACTCGGTGAACCATAACAATATCATAGGATTTCTATTATTCACTAATTTCTCATTTGACTAAAACAAACCGGTTATAATTGGCAACGGTAATGGTGGACAATTCAATTCAACAAAGGGAATAATTTATAGAGGCCTTACACGTTCGCCTGATAATGAATTTATATTTAGTGTTACCTAATATACCGGATTTCGAACTCCATTATACGTATCATCAAGGGTATTTCATTGAGTGGTATATAGAGGTTGAAATATATTAGTAATATTGTGAAGTTATCTTATAAATTAAAAGTTTTGTAGTATAAGAGGATAAACGAGTAGTTAGAACCCTGTGCGACGCCAAGAAATATTTACCTAGGGGCTAAGAATACCTAAGGACCTAAGAGATGGGATAAAGCATGGTAACGCTAGCATTTCCTCTATCTCTATTTTAAACAAAAAATCCTTGTGCAAAGAAATATTTCCAAATTATTATTTTTTTAAGTTTACTTATTATATATTATTTTTAACTTTTGTAAGATGCAAATATTATTGTAAATTTTCAAGTATACAGAAAACTCTGCGTCAACATCTGCTAATATTGCTCTCCCTATGGATGGATTTTATGGTTAATATAAAACAGATATTTTATATATTTACAAAGGATATTTCGAAAGTGTTTCAAATGATGATTAATTCTAAAACTGTGTCATAATATTATCTTTTAAATTCCAGTAAGTTCATTACAACCTACATAATACAGTTACGTGGTAAAGATCACAAATATAATATTATGTTGTAGAAAGATTATACGTATAGTGATGTAGATACTCTTCAATACTCACGTACCACGATCAGATTGATTAGGTAACTTTCCGAAGATGACCTCCAGTGTTTGTACACAATATTATGCTTAGGCTGAATCAAATCGTGCGTCACGATGACGACACGTCTTGACACGCGACTTGTGTTGTATTGCGTGCGGATTTTGAGTGTGCGGTGACCCATTGCTCATCCCACTGCTTGATGTCCTCCTATTTAAAAAAATAAACATTATGTCATTTAAAAATGAACGTACATGCATTATAAATAAATGTGTTGATAGCAAAAGAAGTAAAAGACATTAAAGGCATGATTGATAAAACTATACTATCAATTATCCATATTCAGATAAACATGTAAATTTGTCAAAAATAAATACATTTTTTCATTACATTACATGAAAATTCAATAGAAAAATTGCAGAAAAAGGGTAACGTTTTAATATGAGCGTGTGTAGTATTTATATTCATATCTTGCCCGCTAAATCCTCCTTTCTCAGGTTTTAATATATGATTATCTATAGTAATCTTAGTAATGTGAGTGATATGTTGAAAAAATTGTATTTCAATAAGTTACCCGGAAAGAGGTAATGCCAGGCTGCATGCAAGCAGCCGAATTGGGCCGACACGACCGGGAAGGTACCTCTCACTTACACGACCGGCGTGAAGTGATGTCGCGTTTCGTGCGGTATGTACGATGGCCCATGTAGGAGGGAGGAGGATGGAGGGCAATAATCTGTATAGCGTTTGTTCGCATGTCTATGGGCGTCGGTTGTCATTAAAATGGCTCCGATTCCTCTTTTTAACCCTTATATTATAAAAAAAAGTTAGATTCTTTTCAACAATAATTAAAGTTATTCAGTTACTGAAGTATCTGCTACACTACACCGCCGCGAGTCTCGCAGTCAGGGCGCCAATGTTTGCGTGAGTCTTTGAATAGCAAAGCTTTCGTCTTGCAACATTTTTCTTCGCCTCCGGCATTTGCGTTATATTCGCTCGGTTTAAATGTTTAAGCTTCTTATGGCGAGTATCTTGATTATTTTAAATAAAAGAGTGTGGATTTAATGGATAAAACATTAGCTGGAACTTGGAAAACTGTTATACTGAAATTAATGAGCATTATTTTAAAAATACTTAAATGTTTTTAACGCAAATAATGCACAATCTCTCTCTTTAATTATATTATTTATACGCTAGTCACATAATATGGTGGATTATTTTTACCTGACTACGTCGGAAAGAGAGAAATGTTTTTTCGGAATTGTTTCTTGTTACAGCTTATACGTCTTGACGGATTTCATTATTGATAACTCGAAACTGGAAAATTAAGCGTAACAATAAAAAGATCAACATTTGTTGATTTTTTTAATCATTCACTAGAAAATGAAAAAAAAACCTACATTTATTTTTTAGGTATCACAGATATCATGTTTGCTCAAGCAAGCTGCAAGTCGTAGACAGTTAAAACTATATACCTAATATTGGTGATTAAATATTGTGATAGCCGATAGAAATTCGGGTATGCAATGTGTGCGGGTTCCCACACAACCTTATAATATGTACGTCTGGCTGCCGCAACCAGGTTGCCTAGTGCGCGGGGGAACTAAAGGTCATAAAATAGACATAGACGTTTGACGGTATAGGAATCTAATTACACAAGGAGGTTAATACAAGACCACTGACATCAATAGACATTTACAGGTAATGCGTTACTTTCGCACATCCGTTCTCTTCAATTCTACAACGTACTTGTCTCATGCATAGCTATAACTTCACACATACACACATACATAGTACTCAGGAGAACAGCTGTTATAAGTGTTATAAAATTAATCTTACAACAAAACCGAAAAATTGAATAAAAGCACGGACAAAAACTCTGTGGAAGTAATGTATTTTGTTTTTGTATTAATAATTTAACTTCACACATCGAGGGAAAATGTTATTGGAGCCTGTTTGTGTAATATATTAGTTTTTGTTTTGCAATCTAATCCTATTTAAGTTATAGGTATATTACAGGTATAGGTTATAGCTATATAGGACGACCAGGCTGGCGCAGTGGTATAGGGCTCGGATAAGTGGAGCACGTTGCGCCAGGGGTCATGAATGTTTATCTATGTTTTATATGTATTTTTACAATAAAAATCTTAAATATATAAAATTTCTTATGTCTATAAAAAAACACATTAAATATATATCGGTTGTCTGGTACCCGTAACATAAGTCCTTACGGTACTTAGCACGGGGCTAGACTAACGTGGTGTGTAGAGTCCACAGATATTTATTATTATTATTATACTCTTGTTATAAATAGGTTACATTTACAAATTTGTATCTTCGAGGCTGATCAGTTCATGAAATCAAACTATTATACGAACAGAAAGCTACATCACTCGGGAGTAACATAATCATATGATTTATTTTATTATAATTGAAGAAAATTAATTTTATACTCCAAGCGAAGTGGGCGTGGGTCGGCTACTCGATTATACATAATACACTGCAGGTCCTCAAGAAATAGCGTCGTGGGTTGTAATATTTTTTCGACGAACCTAAATCTTTTTTGAAGTAACATCTCATGAACACCTTGCGCTAAATATTCATAAATTTCATTTTCACCATGACTGTGTATGTTAAAATATTAAAATTTAATTCGGAATCACCCAGCGCCGTCCTTCCCTCCAAGGAATGTCGGAGGTACGCGATTTAGAAACTTGACTCGGTGACACAAATGCTACATTCGTGCGCCACAAGCAGAGGTCCTAACTGTGTAATTAATGTTTCAGCTCTAACACGTGCACTAATGTTCTATATTAATTTCACCTTGCGTTATTTAAATAATATTTTTCTTAAGCGTTGTAATTATTTACATGTTCTCTAGAAAATCCAGAATATAAATAAGACGTGCTGCATTTCATTGCTTCATCGCAACCGAATCTTGTTAGTAGGAACGATTAGATCAATCACACCATAAATATTACATAAATATGAATGAAACACTTTGCAGAGTACTGCACGATTATCGTCCCAACATGACGATACAAAAGAGATTTATTAAGATTTTAAATGACTAACTATATTCAGACTACAGCAAAAATGTGAAAATTTATACACATACATAGGTTCGTATGGTCGCGGTTGCCTCCCTCCCTCAGTCGCACTCGTGTAATGAAAATGACGTTGAATTATCTTTCAATAATAAAACAACAGAAGGCATAACTTTAAAGTTTTTAGTTAAATATTTTGCAAATCTTCAGGTATCATACAAGTGTAGTTGTAGAAGTTTGCGCAGGCAATATAAAAGTTTGCCGGTTTTGTAAAAGGCTGATATTGGCCAATTTGAAAGTACGAAAGCAATATGTCCCGAGAATTGTGGAAGTTTAATATTTAAAAAGGTCAAACACGGGTTTATAAGTTTTATATCTCCTTAGATCATTTCAGTTGAAATTAACGATTTTGCATATTATAAATATAGATGGATATTTTGGTGATGCAGATGCAGATTTCTTAGCTTCATGTAATATAATTAAAAATACGAAGCAAACCCTTAACACTTTAATTTTGGATCAAAACGAGTGTTTAATTAATTACTTCTTACCTCGTTGTTTACATGACTGACTGACAGACAATGCTTAAGGCCTTTCATTTACTTTACAGTTATATAATCTACTGAAGTAACTTATTTTATTTTATAAATATATATATATCTATATATATTATTTGCTCAAATGAAAGTAATTTATACTTTAATTTGCTCGCAATATTATATTTTGCTAGAAAATTATGTTATAATATATTCTTTTAACAAAACATCATGACAAGATACTCAAAATTTAAATAAAATAAAAAAAATATTTTATGTGAGTTTATTTGTCGATTTATACACGATTATGTAAGTACATATTATTCTTAATCGAATACCGACTCAATAATCTGTTATTTTTTTATTTTAATCTGATATTATATAAAACACGAAATCAAAAAACTTAAAGTTTATAATATTTTCTAAAGATGTTACAAAGAAAGAGGGCAGTGATAAATTCCCAGATCCGCTGCCGAGATACACATTGATCACTGGTTATCCGCGAATATTCCTGCACTGCTATAATATTATCCAATCGCCGTATTCGAAGAGATGTGATTTTGTATCGATATTATATATTTTTCATTTTAAATAACTAAGAAGTTGCTTTGGTTTCGATTGCAATTCTTTTTCTAGTGAGAGCATTGATCAAATTTACGTTACGTAAGGTTTATTTTCTGTACTTCTGGTTGGTATTTAAATAAAGCGAAACTCTTGCGTTGTTTAAATAAAGTTGCAAGTATTAACTAGTCTAGAATATAATATATGAGGTGGAAAGCATTGCTGCATTACAACTCAATCCAGCGAGCACGACCGGAGAGGTACCTCTTGCTTACACGACACCGGACTCTATGACAGCTGTGCTCTGTAGGACCTTTAGATCGCACATGGAGGTGGGAAGGAGGTAGTATGGTAACGCATATTTATAACCCCTATGCGGATGTTTACATGTGTCCGTAGTCATCAAAAATCACCGACTGCTCGTTTACTGACACACACATATTATATACGGACGCGGTACACGTAGTAACGTATACAGCTGTATTTACAACATTGGTGTTGACGTTTAGGCTTATAGACTTTGCTAACAATGATCATTATTCTCTAAAACATTACCATTTGTTATACCTTAAAAAAAGCTCTTTCGCAAGTAAGAAGAGTAAATTTCTATGAATTATCGACATGATACCGTTCACCTAAGAAGCGCGTGTACGTGAGGCGGCTACGAAGTGACTACGGCATTTATCTGTGATTACTGCTCACGGCTGCATTAAAGGGAACTGCTTTGAATATGCATTTGTTACGAGATTTACCATCATGGTAATACTTGGACGGAATACTCAATGAGCATTCTCAAAAACGTATTTTGATACTACAATTGTGTTGGTTATAATGGCTAACTTCAAGTACGGCTAGTTATAAGATATTTCTAGTTTTAGTGAAGCAAATGAATTCGTATGACTTAGAAGCTTTTTCGCCTCGATGTGAAAGAGGAGGCCGCAGACGCCCCCCCCCCCGCAGGCGACGAACGGGGGTGCGTAGGAGGCGCTACTTCGCGCCTCCAGTAACACCTCTGTGCTCGTGTCGGGCCGGGAGGGGAACCCGGTCTATCTAAAGGCACGACGTCGTCGGGACGGCCAAAAGAATGGCCAGGCAGTCCCCGTTGAGGAAGAGTCTGGTCTGTTCGCCGAGGCCAGCCTGGCGCTGGAGGGTCCTGTAGCCTGCAGATCCGGGATCCTCCACTTATAGCGGCTGAAGGCACCCGCAGAGGTTTAGTCGGTAGGGGCGTACCAAACGTCGAGACCGAGGTCCGGTTTCAGACCCAACCCAGGCTCCCGGGTATGGGTATCGTGCGTAAATGCATTCCCCTGCGAGAACAAAAAAAAAGGGTGTCTCCCCAGATAGTGCTGGTCTAATTCATTGGTATTGAAATGATATTACTTCTCACAGTCAGTCCTTACAGTCAATAAAACCAGAGACAGGTTAAAGTAGGAATATCAATATTCGTCTCCATCTGGATATATATCGGGACATTTCTCCTAGCTTGAGCTGAAACGTGTTGACATACGAAATGTGCCGGTTTAGGTTTGAGGAAGTGTTAGAAATGAAACAGACAGACGTTCGAACTCCTTTACAATATTGATTGCCTCGTTCCTGTTTTATTTTGAAACGAAAAGATTACAATATAAGTTGCTATGGCTTTGTTTTTTAAATGTACGTAGCTCGTAAATTATATTAAAAACGTTATTTTTAACGTAATCAACAAATTTTCGATAAAAATCATAAGACATTTTACTTTTTCGACTAAATTTTATAAGCTGGTAGCTTATATCTTTTTAGTTTTTACTTTCTACTTGCTCTGATAATTTAAACATTATAATTATACTGCTTTAATTTTTTCCACGTGTCCATTAATAATATCCGCATAGTGCTTATGCTCTGGGCTGGACTTCACCTGGCAGTTCTCTCTTTTCTTTAGTAAGTGGACTGGCCACTTCTGATATAATATTGAGCGCCTTGTTTTTGCTTTATTATAAATTCTTTAATATAAAATATAAAAAGTATACTTGCAGAATATTATAAGATCTCATAAAGAAACTAATTCAATTCTCAATATATGTATTATGAGATAGGAAAATATTATCCTACTAATATTGTAAATGCGAAAGTTTGTATGTTTGTTTGTTTGTTACTCCTTCACGCTATAACTACTGAACCGATTTTCAAGAAATTTGGCACACACATAGAAGGCAACATAAAATTATACATAGGATATGTTTTCCCGTTTTTATCCCGGAAAAATGATCCTGTGGGATTTACGCAGGTGAAACCGCGGGGCGGAGCTAGTGATACTATAAAATGATTACAAACAATAATTATCACTAAATCGATCAATATTATAATATTCTGTCGTCGTAATCAACTTCAGATCACAACCGCACTGATCTTGTATTAATTACCTAATTCCCACTGATTAACGTACACTGTCATCGAAATTATCATGGGAGTTACATGTTACATTAAGTAGGTAATGTTAGAGTTAATTTACACAACTGGATTGAAACGAGTCCGGTTGTCCGGGTCCGATTTGGACAATGGTGAGGGCCTTTGGATTACTGGGACCAGGGGTCAGGATGGGAACCTGACCCCATTGCACGGTTCCACGTCGTAGTAGGGGCTGTTTAGTGGCAGCCAGACAGTTCTCAAGGAGGAGGAGTCTGGCATTTTCGCCGAGGTCAGCCTGTCGCTGGAAGGATCCTGTTGCTAGCAGATTCGGGACCCTCCAACTATAGCAGCAGGGGTTTAGTCGGTGTTACACTAAGTGATGAGTTTGACATAGGTCTAGGGACCACCGGGGCTCGTAGATATCATTCGTAAATGTAATTCCCATGCGTAAACTAAAAAAGGTCTGACACCGACCTCAAAGTATTCTTGTGCGAATGTAAAAGGCGGCATTGACTTCCAGAAGTTCCCCTGTGATATACATCTCGCGGGTGAAGTTGAGGGGCATATTTAGTGTATTTTATTGCCTAAGTATCAAAGATGTCTTTCTGGCCATTTTTTTATAGAGATTAGCCAACCAAGAGGATTTTTTTATAGCGTAGGAGGCAAACGAGCAGTTAAGTAAAGTGATCACCAACGCCCATCGACATCCGTAACGCCAGAGTGTCTAAGAGATGCGTTGCCGATCTTCGAGGAAAGAATGAGCTCTTTTCTTGAAAATCCCTATAAGATATAATATTAAAGTAGGTACACGAATATGCGCGCAAATGCACTCTCTATTCCCTTATTATCCTATTACGCTGGGAGAAAATCAATACTGTGTATATGGAGTTCTAAAATGAAAGTTATGTAGCTATCAGCCCATATAATTGTGATCTAAACGGGATCATAATTTTCTATCAGCACTCAATCAATAGTCGGTATCGAAAATGATTATTATACGAGTAAATTATGTAAATGTATTGCTGACAATGACAATCATACTAGCTGACGATTGTGTAGCGAGAGAGCAATCATGGCCTATACATTATTAATATAATCTGTGCGCATATCTATGAATAGGCATATTTTAATTGTCACTTGTAAAAATAATCTGACGGCATTTTCCCTAGTGATTAAACATTAACACGTTACTTGCCGCATCACATGTTATCGTGTGATGGGCCACCCAAATTAAAAGTCGTAAAAATTAAAGCGACCGCATTGGAACAACTCTAGAAGAGTACGTTGGCCACTCAAGAAGAGAACGAGCTTATCTGGAGTGAGCGTGATCTTACGTCATCATATCGTATATAACTAAATAAAAGAAAAACAGTCGTCAGCACCTGCTGAAGTTCATGAATATCAGCTGGCAATGAACGAATTATAAGAAACGGTATATTTCTCAGCCATTTTCCACTAAATACCTATTCAAGTTACAATTTCAGATGCTAACAGTAAGTTTTGTCTCCTTACGGTCCTAGTATCCGTAATACTTCATTAAATGTAAGTAGATCATGAAGGCTTTGTAGATTTATGTAATTTCGTAAGAGATAGTACTCTTGCTGTTTAGTAAGAGGTAGTGCCACGCTGTATGCTTGCATGCAGCCGAATTGGGCCTGCACGACCTCTCGCTTACATGAGACCGGCGTGAAGTGACAGCTGTGCTGTCGCGTTTCGTGCGGTGTGTAAGTAGCCGGTGGCCCATGGAGGTGGGAGGAGAAAGGGGGGCAGCGCATCTGTAAAGTCTCTATGCAGATGTCTATGGGCGTCGGTAGTCATGAAAATGGCTACAACTGCTCGTTTGCCCCCCTATACCATAAAAAAAAAAAGAAAAAAAAATTGTATACGAATAAAGCTGGCACAACCAAGGCAAAATGTTAACGTTCAAAGCCTTTTAATAAATATAAAAAGGAAAAGAGCATTTGTGTGGTGCAATTTATAACAACAGAGAGAAGAGAAAAACAATTTATTGAAGATGTGAAATCTTCAATAAATTCAAAATCTAAAATATTAATATTATACATTTTTTTACAATAACCTCACAAAGAAGGTCTGCTGAGTTTGTTCCGCTGATTCTCCTCGGCTCTGGCCTACGAACTATACTTTTCAAAAAATTCATTTGTACTCCAAAATGTAAAAATATTATTAGAATAGAGTAATTTGGCAAAAAAACTTTGTTTCTTTAAATCGAATTAACTTTTTCACCAATAGAAGGATATATTATCAGATACAAACATGACTAAACAATTTTTATTTTTCTTCTAATCAATTAGGTTATGGGTCGTCTAGTATTAAATATTCTCTTTCGGCATATTTTCCCAGAAATATTTAGCAAAGAATTCTAACGAAATTATTAAGGAGCGTTCAGTAAAGATACAAAGTAAAAAAAGATGTCACTGAACGTCTATTTCGAGTAAAAGGTTATCTTTAGATACTGTTTACAAGTCCATTAGGATTATTTTTGTCACAGTGAAATATTTTCTATTAGCACATTCATTGTATTTGTTGTTTCGTATTATTAAATTTTTATGGTCGCAAACGAGCAACCGGGACCTTTGGTAGCTACCGTCGCACGTAGACAACCGCAAAGTTCTTATGACTTCATTTAAATCTCTCTTCTAAAAACTTCCAAATCTCTCGAAACGTGATGAACTTAATTGAGAACCTGTCTCTCAAAAAAGGTTCTCAATAAAGATAAAGAGAGAAAAAGAGACGCACACACAGAGAGAGAGAGAGGAATTTACTCGGCACATTTCTCTCTTTACCTTATCCTCAGTGAGGTGGTTGCCGGTATTCCGTGCCTGGTTTGCCCGAGGCGTGCGTGGGAATTCCGCTCAGATGCTTCTATTTCTGTAATATCATTCTTATTTTTTTATAAGTAAATATATATTAAATCTTTTTTTAATTACAGTGTACTTATAACACATATATTATGGTAATTAGAGCTGGCCTAGCCTAAGGTGATTTAGAAAGTCTAAATCGTACTTAATATTATAATTTTGAATGTATGTTTGTGGCACTTTCACGTCAAAACTACTCAATTCATCATCATGGAATTGACTAGACTGATTGAATTGAATGAATTTGTACAAATATTCTTATAGGCATTAGAAATGATAATGAGAAAAAACGTGTCCTACGTTTTATTAATAAAAATTTTAGAAGGGTCCAAAAAATTATTTTACATTATATTAGAATTCTACTTGAATGTCACGTTAATTGATATTTATTGAAGGGCTTCAACGTGAAGAGCTTCAACGCAGGAAAAAGCTTGTATTTTATAAAATGCCAGTTAAAGATAAAATAAAGTTTTAAGATCCCTTTAGTATGGTATTAGTGTTGCTTTATGCAAAGACGTTTGCGCTATAAATCAAATTTTGCACGTATTGCACAGAAGAGCACTTATTCTTTGAGAGACCCTAAGGTTGCGAGTTGAAATAAGAAGAGCAGTTTTGTGAAATCAAATTTTGAAAAGACATTACATAACGTGAAGGCATAAACTTTAAATTGGTAATGTTGTTTTGAAAAAACTGAATGAGCAACAGTCGCCATTATATTATTTGTTGTTATTGTTGTGGTCGGGAAGTTCTCAGTGCTCATCACTGTATGTCAGAGTGTATTTCGTTCTTGCACAAGGATTCTCACTGGTCTGGTGGATTTTATCTAGCACGTCCACCATCACTCATTTACATCAATATGGATATTTTTTTAACAGAATTTATTCATTCGATAATTATAAACGTTCTAAATACTGTAATCTTAATATTTTATAATTTAATTATGAAGATTTGTTACCTTCGTTCACCTCTTTCTCTCATTTGGCAGATACCCACAATCTGAATTACAATATAACCCTCAAACAATGATCATGTCTGATAATAAAAGTGAACATTCAAAAGTATGTCAAGTTACCGCAATTACTAGCCCATAAACATTAACCGAAAATCAACCGCCAAACCAAATAAGTTGAAAATAAACTCACTCGTGTAAATAGATTTTTATGAACCGTTAATGAGGTTTAGTGTAAGTACATTTTAAAATGTGCACCGCAGTGACGCCGCCGATGGAACCACAGAGTTGGAATAAACAGGACACATTTGCAACTTTAAGGTTTTAAATTAAAAACGTCAACTCTTTTTTATAGTTTAAAGGCAAAACTAGCGTCAGCGTAGTGAGCGTATTTGAGAGCTACAGAAGCCCATTCTTATTTGTTATGTAAAAGAGTTGTTCTCCTTCTCTCCTTCCCTTGAACGAGTGACTGGATACTTTCAAAGCTCAAAAAAAGTAACTTTACGGTGATATTATCCGAGCGAGATAAACTTCACTGGTTGTACCGGCCTATTTCCGCTGCATGTTGTTTTTCAATTGCAATTAAATTGCAAATGGCCTCATCAGTCCCCAATTCGGCAGCCTGCAAGCATGCAGCGTGCCACTACCTCTTACATAGTGACCCAGTTCAGCTGCATTGCACCGTGACACTATAATATCTTTACTATATTTTAGAGTTAAATTTATGGTTGTTTTAAAGCTATTCAATATTTACAGTGTATGCATTGTTATGAAGAAAAAAATAAGAATAACCTAACTGGTATTTTCTAAAATATGATACTAATAAATTTATTAAACAATTTCATTAGTTATGAAGCGTCTATATAATAACTAGCTGCGCCCCGCGGTTTCACCCGCGTAACTTTCGATCCCGTGGGAATATCGGGATGAAAAATAGATGTTGGCCGATTCTCAGACCTACTCAATATGCTCACAAAATTTCATGAGAATCGGTCAAGTCGTTTCGGAGGAGTATGGCAACGAAAACTGTGACACGAGAATTTTATATATTAGATATTAAGTTAACATAACTTACCTATATAAAGTTAAAGAAAAAATGTATGGGAAAGAATTCAATTTGTTCGAAATGTTTTAATTCTTACCTAACAAAGCAACGGGTCTAGTACTGTGACCAAAATGTATTATGTCAATGAAAAACATTGACATAATTTCAATGAGTACATTTCAGAGTTTTCGAAAACTAGAAACTTTACAAGATTTAACAATACGTTTTATTAGTTTAGTGCTTAAAATATACCAACAACTAAAACATTTAAAACAAAACTAATAGTCGCTCCTACAGCTGAGTCAATTTTATTGTGAAAATTTTTGCTCAAAATGGCGAAAACTTAGTTTTATTTCGCTTCAGTTATGTTGTACTTCCAGCAGTCTCAGTTTTTTAGTTTCCATTTTATTGAATACACTTATTAAAAAGCCAAATACATCCTACTAATAATTTAAATGCGAAAGTTTGTATAATTGTTTGTTTGTTTGTTACTCCTCCACGCAAAAAACTGCTGAACCGATTTTTATGAAATTTGGCACACACATAGAGGGTAATTTGTATTAACACAGGTTTGTTTTGAAAAAAAATGTTCCTTTGGAATGCCATGGGATGATTTCCTATTTTCCATGGGACAGAAATTTGTGCGGGTGAAACCGTGGGCAGCTAAAAAGCTAGTATTATATAAATTTTGATTCTTGTGTTTGATTAGACTTATTAGATTTAGGATTTTTTTAGATTAGATTTGACGACCGGCTGGCGCAGTGGTACAGGGCTCAGATAAGCGGAGCATGTTGCGCCAGGGGTCGCGGGTTCGAATCCCGCCTAGGTCATGGATGTTTATCTATGTATTATATGTATTTCTATAATAAAAATCTTAAATATATAAAATTTCTTAAATTTATAAAAACATATTAAATATATTCCGTTGTCTAGTACCCGTTACACAAGACCTCACAGTACTGTAGTGTCTAACACTACGTTAGCGTAGGAATATAAATTAATGTTTATATTATAAAATCTTTTCAACAAAATCTTTTACGAATGTTCACTGCTTAAAAACCTTGTATTACGCATATGTTCGCAGTATATTAGAGTATTGTTGCCCTATATGGAACCCTTACTTTAAAAAGCATTTGGATTCACTGGAAAAAATCCAAATAAAATTTCTAAAATATCTCGACTTCCAAACTAAACACTATAGCTCTGATTATCTCACCTCTTGCTCCCACTACAAGCTACTGAGCTTACAGGACAGAAGATATGTTATGGACATGACGATTTTACATGACGCATGTACAGGTAGACTAGATTGCCCTAAAATCTTACAAAAACTTATGACGTTAAATGTACCTAGGAGTAGTAGAAGAAACTCCGACTTATTCTACATACCTTTCACTCGTAATCGTTATACAACAAATGCCTTAGTGCCCAGGATTCTCAAAACTTACAACAAAATGTTTGCTGAAATAGACCCATTTAGTTGCTCTAAGAACATATTTATAAAACGTGTCATGGACATTTTGATGAAACACTATAAATAACTATAAGTAGACACACTCTTACACACACACACACACGACTCCACTGATACAGCACGTCACTATTTCTCTTTCTTTTTTTTTTGGTTTCTACTGATGTCGAAAAGCTAAAAGTTTTGCTTAAAAAATGTAAATCCATAATGGCCTAAGTTCGGTTATAATTTTTGATATTAATTATTGTTAATGTAATAGAGCTGTGGATTTAATAAATAAATAAATAAATAAATAAATAAATAAATAAATAAATATTATAGAAACTATTTGAATGGAAGAATAAAACCTTCGCAATAGATAAGTTTTTAATATGAAGAAAATATATTTATTCAAATGAATTATATAAAGAGTTCATTCTAATAATGTCTAGTTTGACAATAAAAGATTTTTATATTATTATTCTTCGAAGAGAAGACCTCCGGGCCAGAACCCTGGAGGTATAGGAAATACTATATGAATGTTTCTATGTATAATTAAAAGAGAATAAACGAATATTCGCTCTCCAAGTCTATTATTCAAGTAGTTAAATCAATACTTCCCTTTCATCCAGATTGGCATAGTTATTATCATTTAGGGAGTCATAAGTAAGGAGAATAGATATAGGAAGTATTGCTGCAAGAGCACGCTACGCCCCGAATAGAAGCCTGCAGATACTACAGTACTTAGCACGGGGCTAGGCTAACGTGGTGTGTAAAGTCCACAGATATTTATTTATTATTTTATTATTATTAGACATAAAATTCGAAAAGGGGAAAAATATTATTGAATTAAATAAATATAATCAAACTGTAGAAGACGTCATGTCTGTGTCTTGTGCATCTTTCACGCGAAAACTACTGGTAGGACTTTGATGCGCGGCGGCCGCACGCAGTGGATGCGAAACACAATCAGCTGTTGAGGTCAACACAACACACAATACATAGGTATATTTACGGACCGTTTCAAATCGATGTTTATGTAACAAAATATTACAAATACGACGATAAAATTAAAACACACCCTTGAAATGATGTTTATTTCCTTATTTTTAAATATGGCCGGTGACCGAAAACTGACCCTGTATTTATTATATTTCTCACTCTCTTATTTTATTTTTAATTTTAACTTTCAAACAATAATTTATTTTGACGAAAAATGATTTTAATAAATGTCAAAGACCTATTTATAGACTCTTCTCACATACATGTTGGAAAAAAAATGTATTCAGACCCATTGTGGAGTGCCCCCATTTATTTTTTATTTTTATTCAAAATTCGAGTAGTATAGCGGTTTACAGAATACATCAACCTACAAAGTTTCAACTACGTAGATCCAATGATTTCAAAAAAAAATGTCTGTGACATACTGACTGACGAACGGACGGATAGATGGACGGAGGGACGAACAGAAAAAAAAACAGAAATGACGAATAAGGGTTCCGATTTTTGTCATTTGGCTACGGGACCCCAAAATTAATATAGAGCAGTTTTAAACAAATATACTCGTATTATTTCGATAGACTTTTCCTAGGTATTAAGCACTCGCAGCACGTTCGATCATAGACCTATCCATTAAAATGCGAAAGCATACTTCCTCTACACGGGTTATCCACTTCCTTTGTGGTCGTATTCAAAAAGGCTTAATCTCCCATTGATACTATTACCATTGGATCCAATACGCTTTTCAAAGAATCTATGGATTCAAAAGGAATTATTTTTGTTACATTCACGTATTATGTACTTCTCATATGGATACTGTTTGCTATCTTTGTATTTTATCTGCCGGGGTGCTATTGATAGGGTCAATGGATTGAAATGTGTAATAAATATGCATGAGTACTTTTTTGAGCGTTGATAATCATCATCTTCGGCTGCTAATGTCGCAAACTTTGAAAAACTTCCCTGGAAACAACGAAGCGGACAGTCGTTCACAATATAGGCTAGACTTTGGTCAGGCTCTCCGCATTCGCAGGGCGGTGACTCTCTTAGCCCCCATTTATGAAGATGATAGTTTGACTGACCACGTCCTGTTCTAGACCGGTACAATTTTACCCAAACCGGTCGAAAGACGCTAAAACCAGGAGGTTTTTATAGTTGGGTCCGTTATGAGCTCTTTCTGTAGGTTTATTTTTGAGTGATTTAAAGTCCGTGGACATATTACGTAACATAGTGTAACAACTATGATTTTTCGCTTTCTTCTGATGCATTAATATTTATGTTTTATGGAGGGGAAAAATCGGCTCGAAAGGCTTTCTACTCCCATACACAGCTGCAACTTGCCTTTGATATAGGAATAAGGTCTTTACAAAAAGATCTAGGGATCTTGATATGCCTTAGGAGGTATATTAATTTGGTTCCGCTATTAATGTAATAATATTTATTGTAAAAGTTATTTTTGCATTACTATGCAACGCTAGAGATGTTTTAAGGTATTACCGCCATTTGAAATAAGCATATGGCAGGTTTATATTTGATAATTTGAGCGATTACTCGTAAGTTATCTCTAAATTTTGAGTTATCTGAAACAAGATTTTTACTTTTTAGTTTTTTTAGCATATTTAAATATTTCAACTGCTAGTTCGCTTACTAGATAAAAGCATGGAGATTTTCTTTCAATGTCTGGACTGCCACAACGTTAGTAACGAAGAAATCAGTCTTGTAAATGAATCAAAATTCTGAACTTGTATAATAATAATAAATATAATAATAATTAATATAATAATTATAATAAGAAAGAACTAAAAGGAGAAAGATAAGTTAAGTTGTAAGTAAATAGTGGAAGGCTTGCGTTTGAATGTAACATTGGCTGAAAGTGTCTGTATCGTTATCAGCTCAAGTGTAAGACGACTGGATGTAAAATTGATCAAAGCAAATGTTGAGGCGCAACAAAATGCTATTGTTCTTCGTAACAAAATTTTCGTGTAACACTTCAATATAACAGTCGGCTCGTGACCAAGGCTGGTGTAACCCAATCGAAACGTGGAACAAAGGTATATGGCAAAAATATGCATTATAGTGACAAAATGGCATGTCCACCATCTATGAGATATTGGCCAACAATGAACAAGAGCCTACATGTTAAATAAGTTACATGTTTAATTGTTAATATCAATAGAAAACATTATTTTCACACTTAAACGGAAAAACTGTCATTAAAATTAAATAGATATATTTAGCATAGATTAGTTTTTGTAGCGCGCTGTTCAGTGTTGAGCCAGAAGTTGGCAGGCCCCTTGGGAGTTATTCTTTGATGCTTGTGTGATAGGTCAAAACTTTAACTTGGTGTAGTAGGCAAGTATACTTTTAATTGTTTAAATCACACTCAAACTAGTGTATTCTTCTAGAAGTGTGCCATACCGTAATGTAACTCAAATTATTTCATTCTAGCGGGTTAGTGGTAAGCAATATGCTTACATGGTACCGTCGCATAAAGTGAGTTTGTAGGCTGGTTCCTCTCATGTCTGAGCTAGGGTGGTAGATCTTTTCACTGAAAAACAACAATAGCAATATGAACAATAAAAATAAATTGAAAGGCAGTTTAAATAAAATGTACCTATGTTAAACTCTTATAAAATACTAATTTATCGTAGCAAAGGTGTGTTACAAATTATATTGAGTAATTAAACTCTTTTGTTCAATACATTAGGCCTCAACAAAATTGTATTACTCTCCAATACTCTAGTACTCAATAAACTAATCAATCAAGGAAATAATTCAAAATTAAGCAAATAATTTAATTACAGACTATTATTATTCATTTAAATCCGTAGCCAATAATGTTATTAACTTTATTAATCGCTCTGTTGGAAAACTAATAGATAAATTATGCCCTCCGGGGTTATTTATTAATAGTTTAATTCTATTTGTTACGGATAAGCGATTATTGATGTTAGGCTGGTTAGATTACCTTATCAATAGAGTAAGTTTAAAATTGATACGTCATAGCAATAAATCTATTACATCAGAAGGTACGAGTTTATTTAATTTGTAAAACTAAGTTATCTCTGTATAATTAATCTGCATTCCAGTCAAATTGAACCGAATCTTACTGGAAAATACCTCTCGTTGGTGTAATACATGAACGTATTATGAACACACATACACGGATAAAGAAAAAGAATGTGTGAGAAAGAGATAGACATGATCACATTCAGCCTTCTGTTCCACACAAGTACACATAGTTAGTTTTGTTCAAATAGAAGGTAAAGTTAGTCAGAACAGAACCCAAAAAGTGAGCAGCATTCAATGCCAACCCTAACTTTGAGATACGAAGTTTAACCACGAGGATTGCACAAAGTATATTGAAAGTTGCAAATCCCCTACCATTGTCATCCGCTGAAGCAATTTTCAAATGACTTTATTGCATAGGGCGGCAAGCGAATTCGAAGCTATAAAATTTTAGCAAACAGTTTTCATGCTTCTGATAAAGATTTATGTTTTTGGTCTTTATTAGACTTAATGCGTTATACGTTGCCTGCTAACACTCTGGAGCAATTTTAAATTGGCCTTTCTATAAAATAGACAATATATTAATTATATGATGAACTTACATAAATTGTGTGTAAATAAACGAATTAAATATTAATTATCTTATAATTTTTAACTTTATTAAAATAAAGTTAATTTCAGAGTACAAGTTCTTTCTGTTTGCAACTCTTCTAGATAGTGATTTATTACAGTGGTATAACACCGTTAATTTCCTAACTCCGGAATGTTAAGAGAAATTTATATTACAGCTATATAATATTCTATATTAGGTTTACAATCCGAACACATGGCAGTATACCTATTTGGTAATAGAGAATCCGAGTCGATGTCATTTATTTGCGTTCTTGCACGCTGTATCATCATCAATCTTCACCAAAGCTACTGATAACAATATATGCACTAATCTACACACGAAATCCTTAACGAAATATAAGGCTAGACACGCACGTGACGGGAAATCCTACCACGTCGTCAAACCCGCCAGCCGGCGTGACGACTGGACTAATGAGAATCCCTTTCAGATATGCTCAAATTATTACTTTCTCTTAATATTGTCAACCCACATAAATCCTGTAAAGTAAGAATAAATGAGGTAAACAATCAATTACAATGATTATTCTACAAAAGCAGCCAAAGGTTCAAGGACAGAAGAATCGCAGTTTCGTAATTTCTTATTAAACGCTAATTTTGAGTAAAATATGCAGAGATACTATAATAAGAAAGGTAAAAAATAGATAAAAAGAAACCTTTCCCCAATTATTGGTAAGCAGTGTGGTAATGTTTTTGTATTAAGCAGAAAAAAATATGACGCGTTCCATCCTTTCAAGAAACAAATCAAAGTGTATGCATCTTTGAAGATTTCGCACAACATAAAGATATCTCAATGATTCAGTTCTCATTCACAGCGTCCATTATCTATGCCGACGGGTTCTACTCGCACTTATTTCTCCAGGGGCCCTAATATTACTTTTCGTGATGCCTTAGGTGTTTTTTCTCGCAACAGCCGAGTTTCCAACCTTTCGGAACGATTGCTTTGTTTGGTGCTTTTAAATTGTTGCGTCCCTATTTCAAAGAAGCTGTTTTCAATACCATTTTCGATCTTGATTCAGAGCACCATAACCATTTCGCGTCTTTTTCGTTTTTAGGATTATTTTTACATTTATATAGCGAGAATTGAACTATATAATTATTATTATAGACTTGAATAATTGTCGAAATCGAGGGAATTTTTATAGTAAATATGTCAAATACTTTAAAATACGTCAATAAACATGACAACAAACACACTACTACTACTAGTACTACTAGTAGGGACTGTTCAGAAGCAGCTGGATAGTCCTCAAGCAGCAAAAGTCTAGCCTTTCAGCCGAGACCTGTTACCTGCGGATTCAGGACCCAACAATTACATGTACCTGCAGGGGTTTAGTCGGTATTACACTAAGTGTCGAGTCCGACATAGGTCTAGTTCTCATCCGGACCCCTAGGCGTCTTACGTAAATGTATTCCTCTGCATCAAAATAAAAAAGGTGTTTAATATTCTAGTCTAGTAAAATAAATGTATGTTTCAGCTTTATGAGCTACATGGAGATATCGTTTTTGCAACATAATTTTCGACGGCATTATATAAAGTATTACGGCTTAAAATTCTCTGGCATTTCCAAGCCGTCGGTTTTGAAATTGGCATAACAACAATAAAACCGAATGGAAGCGCGGAATTTAATCTAGCAAACTGACTTCGTCACGATTTTGATATGTTTATAAGAAGTTTTTTTCTACAGCCGCTATCAAAGTACTAAACTATAATGAAGTTTCATT
>LUGF01019860.1:70637-98043 GCA_001625245.1 Calycopis cecrops
GCCAATGAAGTATCAAACACTCCGGGACTTTCAAAAAGCGAAAGGCACAATGTTTGCGAACGACGTACGGCTTTATTTGTTTATGAAAATTGCACCTAATCCTTATTTGAACAGTACAGAGTGCGCACATCTCTATCGCTGGCAAAATGAATATGTAACGCGGCACACGTTGGGGATCGACTTTACGAGGGAGAGATAAAAATATGCGTGATCATCATCGTCTAACCAAGAAAAGCCTTCATTGTATTTGATAAGTGAACACGGAAATGCGGTCGCTGGGGGCTACGGCATAGCGACTTTGTAACAGTTTATGTGACAATAGTGCTGTCAATTTTGTGTGGGTAAGGACTGGAAAGAGTTCGCGTAGAAAAGCGTTGGAAAATAAAAAAAAAACATTTGAAAATACTTGCTAATATAGTAAATATATTGATAATAAATAATATAATATATAATAATGCTAAATACGTGCTAATAATGAAATATAATATAAATTCACACAAATAATTCACTTACAAGTATTTTTAATATTAAATAAATAAATGAAAAAGTATAATCTGATTACCGTTAATCTTCAACAGGCTGACGTCACAGTTTATATGTAATTACGTTATCACGGCTGGCTCAATTGGTTTTTAACCTCTTTATACAGGTAAAAACTTTTATCAAAATATAATGTAATGAACTTTGAATATACCTAATATTAATTCCAAAAGTTACTAACAGGCGTTTATGCTTATTGCACACGAGGTAAGAATTACACAATATATTTAACGATATTGTCATTAAAAAGGTAAGTATTTAGTGATTGTAAATTAAAGTTTTAAGTGTCAAAAATAATAAACTTAGCGTACAGAATTACTAAGTGAGCGACTAATTGCGAGCGACAATTAAAATACAAAATGAGAAATTTCGTAATATTTGAGCTTAATATTTGTTTGAGTGTCAACATTACGTCCTGCATTTTTTTCAATATTTGCTAAATTATATATTTATACTGAGCTGCATTTTATCTTAAATAAAGGGTTTTGGATAAAAAAAAACTTTTATGAAATATACATGAGCAGAGTAAATTTTTTTTGAAAACTTTCTTATGAAGTAACTATGTAAAGAAAAATTAATAAGAAGTAGTGCCACGCTGTTTCATGCATGCCTAGCTAACATGAAACAGTGTAAAGTGACAGCTGTGCTATCGCGTTTCGTGCGGTGTGTAACTTATAAGTATCTGCTGGCCCGAAATGAAAATGGAGACAGGATGCGGCAAACTATGATGGAGAGAAACGTATCAGTATAACTTCGATGCAGATGTGTAGGTATGTTGCCTTCTCTGTATTTCTAGTCGCTCACTTAGTAATTTAGTCTGTCGCGGTTGGCTTGATTTTTAATATCTGAAATGGATTAATCACAACACACTTTTTGTAAGCTCGTTCTGAATTTTATTATTTACCAATATTCGTCATCGGTTAAGTTGTTTTTCGCTTACTCATTTTCATACCGCTCGAGATATTAAAACAGTAACTCATCATCAACTGTTGCAAAGTGATTTTTTATTCGCTCGTTTTATTATTATTCTTTTGTTTCTAAAACTATTAAAGATAACAAGAAACTAACAAAAAATTACGAAGTAAACCATCAAATGTTATAAATCTATCAGATACCAGTTAACGGCATCACAAAAACTCAAAAAACAAATTCAACAAATGAAAATGGGATGTATTAGATAAATAAAAGGTCCCCTTCGTTGCACAATCTTAGAAAATCTTAAACATTGAAAATAATGCTGCAAAGCTTCTGGCTGCAATACATCTGAGCGCCTTTGAAATATTTTGCAGTTTTCGTCTGCTATTCGTATTAAATTGATCGCTCCTTAACATAGCAAAGGATTCGACAAATATAATTTCATATTCAAGAGCACTTTCGTATAACAAGACTCATAAAAATGGCTAAAATTGCAGTGTTCATAGCTACTAAAATAATTGGATGGTTACTTAAAGCATTGTAAACTAGTTAGCGGTATATTATGTACGGTTTAACAACCACAGTACACGGCGAACTTCGCTAACGAGTAGCTATTACTATTAACATCGGATTGTAACGAGATAAAATTGTTCAGAACTAGAATAGTAACATTGTCTACTAACATAGAGTTGTGTGTCTCTGTATGAAACTTTATCTTTGTCTGTGTAATATAAACAAAACTTGTCAAGAAATAAAAGCAATGACGTCTTAAGTTTATGCGAATATTACTCATAACAATAAAACAATTTTAACAGATTTTATCGCTGTTGTTATATATTTAACAAGCCGGGTGTTCCAGAAGCTACACATTAAATTGTAATATAAATGAAATAAATAAACCGCGATAATATTCGTTAAAGTTGTTTTTTATTGTACATATCAAAGTAAATTTAGCTAAATGCAGTACACAGTGTTGACTTACTGACAGGCGTTTTACGTTAACATACACGTTATGCTGGAAACTACGGAATTTTACTTTGTTATGCGAAATTTGTACTTTCATTGCTTGATCACATTTTAAATATTAACGCTTTCTTAAGTGTGTACGACAGTGTTATGTATAATGGATATCCAAACTAATAAGTGTAGAATAAATTCTAGTTTATATTTATATTTAAACTTACCTGACAATAGTACCATGCTGCAATTGCTTTCCGAAACTGAAAGGGAAGGAACCGTCTGCTCACATGATACTCCTGCTAAATCACAGCCATGCAGTGGCATATTGTGCGGTTTGTGGGAGTAGCTTCCAATAAGTATCCATAGCAATTAAAGAGAGAAGATGACATTTAAACTTCTGCATAACACATCTATGAGGAAGTTTGGTCCGTTATACTATAAAAATATAAAGGAGATTTTAATTAATATTACCTAGTCTAGCCATAAATTCTGTTACAAAGAAAAAAAAATTAATTGCAAATAACATTTATTACTTTTACGGTGTGTTAGTTTAATATACAAATATAAAACAATTACACATATAAAAAGCTTATTCGAAGTGGTCTCCATTGGCTGCAATACAGTCCTTTAAACGTTGAGGCCAGTTATCAATAGAAGCACAGACACTTTCCATGGGAAAATTCTTGACTGCCAATGGTATCGATTATTTTAGGGACTCCAAATTATTATGGCGTTTAGACCAAGCTGTACACTCTAAAACTGACCATAAATTCTACTCCAGCGGATTAAGATCGGGACTAGACGACGGCCAGTCTTCAGCCTTGATAAAGTCCGAGACGTTTGCTTCCAACCAAGACTGCGTGGAGTTTTATGTCCCGGCGCTGAGTCTTGCTGGAAGGACTATACTTCGTTATTGACGTGGTATTGAACATTCAGGGCTTAATGTATCTCTCAAGAATGATGTCTTGGTATACTTGTGCGATGTTTTGATACCTTTTTCACAAAAATGTGACTCAGTCACTCCTTCATAGCTACCATCCCCACCAAATCATCACTGAAGTCGGATAATGCTCACGTTGTACTCTGTCGACTAATTGGGAAGCTTCCTTAGAGCTTTGAGCTCGTACTCGAGTAAATACTGTAATTTTGTTTTTTTTTTAAATGTTGCTCAATTATAAAAAAATTCTCAACCGTAAATAAAATTTTTCGGTGACCTCCCTTTGCATACCGTTCCAGTAGTTGTTTTGATTTTACCATCCTATCCATCTTTAATTTATCAGTTAAGAAATAACCAGTTTGCTTCTTATAGGCTGCAAGTCCTAACTCATCTCTTAAAATATGCGACATTGTTCTAGGTGCTATACTTTTGTCCCGAGACAAAATCTTTTGTTTTCGAGCAGGATATCTTCGAATTCTTTCCCTTACTGCTTTGACCACATTTTTCGTACGAATACTACGTAGACGGCCAGATCTTGTCACAAACAGAGGAAGTCTCATTGTACTTATAACAGTACGGTATACAAACATTTGACTAATACCAAATGTATGGAGATTTCAAAAATTGCATTTGACTAAATACCTATTTTGTGTAATGCAATCACAGTGATTCAGTTCTCTTTATCACCCCACTCCATTTTAATATCGCAAAATATTGTACATATTGGCGCCAAAATGAGAAAACACAATTAACAATCGTATAAAAACAACAGATTCCAAATGAAAATACATAATTTTCATTCATTATAAGCTTTAAATATTATTACGCAATACTTTAACTTCAGTTAAATAATTTAAATTTCAATTCTAGCGGACTCTCCTCTGAAACAACAAGATCCTCTTAAGAATTCCAGAAAAAGCTTCTTTTATTCAGTTCGGTTCTTGAATAATATTCAAATTGTTAACGTTAATCAATTTAAATTGATTACATTTCATATTTTTTTCTGTCCAGTATATAACAAGATGTAGATAAGTATCTCCATATTATTTTAATGTTAAAACCATATGACAAAGTTACTGACAGGGATTGGGGTCTTAGTTGTAATTGTAGGTTTATACTTACGAACTGCTTATAAACATATTTCGCTCGCTACAGGATTACGGTGCAGCAGATCTACTAAAATTTTACACATATAAATACAAATGGCGCAATCTAGTGTCGGAGGCCAAAATCCACTTCGGGTCACTGCTCCGGCGAATGTAAAGTAAAAGATCTATGCAATATATATTATATATAAAGATCTAAGTAATTACATATATTTATTAAAAAGGACCAATAGGTATGCGGTTGATTTAAATGATAGACGTGAGCATCATTATAATACAGGCATGTGGCTTTACTTTCCTTCTCTGTTAGTATTACATTGTTGCCAAAAAAAAAGTGTCGCTCAAACGAAAAAAAAAATTTTTTATCGTCTATATCGTATCGTTTTTAATCGTATATAAGAAGCTATAATTACTTATAGCTTACGTATATATAGGTATAACTCATGTTAAAAAACCACTCATGTAGCGAGCTTGGAGCTATTGGAAAACTGATGTTTTCAGGTCAATGTTTTATTTAGTTCCTATAAAATTGGTTGTGTGGCACATGAGAGGTTATATTTTGGTAAGTATGAATTAAGCAGTGATGTGCATAGGAGGCGGTACTTCTCACTCACATGACACTTCCAACAGGTGACATCTATCGAGCGATCCGAGCGTTTCGTGAATAGCCGATACACCATTGAAGGAGACGCGGAAAAAGGCGTTGATTGCACTTTGGCCCCCTTATTCTATAAAGAAACAATTGTGATGCATTTCTGTTGGATCGAGATTAAAACTGTGAATTTAAAGCACAAAATAACAAAATGTACAGTGAAGTTTCTAAAGCACTTTTATTTAGAAATTAAAATAGCGGAAACGACCTCGTAAACAATCTCGAGATATTCTTAAATAGTTCGCGCTGTAGAAACAAACATCCTCCGCTATGCAACTTTGTTTGATGAACAAACTAAACAGAAATATAAATTTGCTCTACCCGCTGCAGCTTTGTTTTATTCTCGAATAATTTTGTAATTGCGAGATAATTTCTTGGAGAATCTAGAAATATACAAAGTTTTATGTTTCTGTTCAAAGTAGTTAATACCATTTTGCCCTCAATTTACAAACAATGTTTTTAATTTTAGAATTTGAGCGTCTCGATATTCTCTCTATATTGTATTAACTGAATTACTAGCTCCTGGTCGTCCGTGATTGCAATTCTAAGTCCGACCAAAATGTCCAAGTATACCATACAGGGGATAAGAATTTCATAACAACAAGAAGTCGCCACCTTTAAGTGATACCCAGAAGTGTTACACCCCTGACCCGTGCGCACACTCGACGTGCAGTATAAGCATCAGCTGTTGATGGTATCATTGGGAATGGGTGCCGAAGCCGCAAATTTGGCTGGGGTGCCATGAGGAAAGTAGTGACAAGCAACAAAAAAAATTGCCTTAACTTTAAAATAAAGTAATAAATTCATATTAATTACTAATTGTACCTCACTTCTAACGCGTGTGTAATGTATTTATTGTAGGAAACAATTCATTATTTGAGAATGAAAAATAACTCGAATGTCTTTACATTATTATAATCTTTTTATTACACATTGTAAGATTAGGCTAACACATTCAATTGTATAATTAAATGTACGCAAAAATGAAGCAGCTCAGCAAGATCAAGCTGAAATTCACGTCAAGTATTGACTTTTTCAAAATTTGGGTACCTACTGCAACTTTGAAGCATATAAATAACCATATGTCTAAGACAATAAAAAGATCTTCTTCTTCTTCTTCTTCGTGTCGATGGCATAAGTGTTTGTTTTTTTTTTAATAGGATTTTAAAACGTGATTAATATGTGATGCTTAAGTTATATGTGCCCGCTCCAGTGCTGCGCCAGTTCTACGCCCTTGACGTTAGCGCTCATGACGTCATTGAGTGTGCGTGGTAGAGGAAAAAGATGTGCCTTGTTATTAAAAAATATTTTTTACTAGAAATGTGCAGAGATTCACATTTTAACTCCGAGCAAAAACGCACCTGGCAAATCATAGTCGCGCGTTTCGTGCGGTGTGTAAGTAGCCGGAGGCCCATGGAAGTGGGGGAAAAAGGAGGGCAGCGCATCTGTAGTTTCTATGCGGATGTCTGTGGGCGTCGGTAGTCATGAAAACAGCTCCGACTGCTCGTTTGCCCCCTTATACCATAAAAAAAAAAAAAAAAAAATCATATGTAATATGTCTGTTGTGATTATGCCATTTTACTGGTATTTTTTTTCATAAACAAATAAATACATTTCTTCATCTTTGACGTAAGTACATTAATTTGTGTTCTAAATCGCTCAGTGCATGAACGTATTACTCTCTTACACATAGATTCCCCAATAGACGCGTACATTATAAATATCTCGCGGATATCGCAATTCACAAGGTAGATAAATTCGATGGGATTTTGTTTGCCACTTACAGCTTTTGTACTTTGTATTATTTATTTATTTATAGTATAGGGGAGCAGAGAGCGGTGGAAGCTTTTTGAATAACGGCGTTTTTTATTTATGCAGATGTTTGTGCCTTCTTTTTGCCATCGTACACTTCATTGGACCACCGAAAACTTGCAAAACGAAAGAACCGTGAGTCACTTTGCGGCGCTATCATATGTGCGAGAGGTACCTCCCTCGGTCGTAATGGTCCAAGACGGCTGCAATGACCCTAGGTACCTCTTTAAAGATGTTTTTAGCCATTAAAAGATAGCGTTATACTGCATTACAGCTGATTTGGGCCTGCAGCTTGGCTTGGCAATAGCCAGTAGCCTATTGGGGGATAGGGTGAAAGGTGGTGTTCATATGCGGATGTAAACGTGTGTCGCTAGTCACCAAATGGCTCCAATTTTTCTTTGACCCCCCATGCTATAAAAAGGACTATGAAATTCGTCATAAACATCTATGTCTTGAATACGAGACATACGTCAAGTCAATCTCTTCTCTATTATCCCTACAACAGGCAGTTGTGATATTTTTTATGGCTACCGATGACGTTCATAAATGTCCTCAACACCGAAGGTCACTTTATCCCCCATTCAGACAACGATGGCGTTTTTTATAGTACATGTACTTCCAATAAACCCCGACTCCGATACAGATGCGTCGCCCTTCTTCCTCATCCCTCCGCCATAGGCTGCTTACATACCGCACGAAACGCGACTGCCTAACTATCACTTTACTCCGGTGTCGTAAAAGCGAGAGGTACCTCCCCGGTCGTACCGGCTGAATTCGGCTACATGCATGCATACCGCGTGGCACTTCTTGAGAAACTTACCTCACCCTAAGGACTTGGTTGGATTGAATTAAATGTGCGTTTGTCATAAAAGCAAATTAAATTCCGAACTAACAATACTATAAAGTAAATAATATGTGAATGTAATGGAAATAACTCCTTTGAAATTCTTCGATTCTTCGGGAAGCGTATTAGAGCCAATGGTAATATTATCAATGGAGGATTAAGCCTTTTTGAATACGACCACAAAGGAAGAGGATACCCCGAGTAGAGGGACCATGGCCTCGTATTTTAGTGGACAGGTGTAACGGACGTGAGACGTGTGTCAATAGCAAGGGAAAAGCAATCGAATTAACACGAGTATAGATCTGTTCAATATATCGTATTATTTATATTTCTATCCAATCTTCAGATTTTGAGACACTCGCACTAAAACATAATTTATGAAGTTAAATTGTCCAACAGTCATTTAAAACTATTAAATATCAATTTAGGGAAATTTGAATGCAGTTATATACTTTGATCGTATCATAGTAGAATAATATAATTGTAAAATCTTACTAATGTCAGTGCCCTACTAATATTTTAAACGCTAAATTTGTGTGAAAGTTTGATTTTTAGTGTTCCGTATCCAAATGGCAAAAAACGGAACCCTTATAGATTCGCCATGTCTGTCTATCCGTCCGTCCGTCCGTATATCACAGCCATTATTTTCCGAAACTCTTAAGCCTTCTTAGTTGAAACTTTGTATGTTGATGTATGATGAATGAATCTATGAACCGCTACTAAAATTTTGAATAAAAATATGACGATGATGATGATGAAGATTTCATACATAGAACTGAATCTATTTTTTTTTTCATTTTACCCGTATGTGAGGGGTGTCTGTGAATCGATCTTCAAAATTAACATTAAGGTTAAATCATTCATAAGGTGAAATCATTTTTTGTCAAAATCAATGGGTCGATAGATATACGCTTCCAAAGTAGAAACATGAGTGTTCGCCCCCTCTAACTTTTAAAGTAAGACAGAGAGAAATCCAAAAAATATATTAGCTGTAGGTTTCAAGGAAAATTTTCAACGAAAATTGTATATAGAACGAGATACCATTATTAATTTTTGAGAAATAATTCATTTTCAAAACACGCAAATACAACTTTGTCGTTCATACAAACGCTATGAAAAACCAAGTTAATTTATTTTTTGGTAAAAAATGTCGCAAAGACACGTCGCTGTCCTTGGTACGGAACCCATGGTCCCACTCGCACGTGGCCGGTTTCTTAATTTAATTTACCATCATCTTAATTGACACTTAACTAACACCTTAAAAATATACTTTTTTTACTGAATTTAAAATAGTGTTTTTAATTTCAAAGGCGCTTTGAAATTATCAAAATTTTAAATGATTATAATGAATAATTTCATATAAAAATAACGAAAAATAATCCTTAAAACACAAGGACTTTTGGACACTGTACCCGACCGTTTGCTTTGTTCCGCAGAATTAAAACATTTCGAACAAATTGAATTCCCTGCGATATTATTTTGTCTTTAGCTAATGTTAGTTAATTAACTTAATCCTTATCTCAATGGCTCATGATTACCGAATATTATTAAAATAATATAATTGTAAAGATGTGTCCAAATTTACCTTCTGCACAAATATAGTTAAATATTATGTAACGATTATCTTAATATTATGTGAAGTTAAAACATTGTATCCGCATTTTTATGAATTGCCCGTGAAATGTTGGGGAAATTTTAAATTTGATCATCAACATTAGCCTGCTTTCGTCCACTACTGCACGTCGGCGTTCGGTCTTCAGTTGTCCGTCTCCAAACAGTGCAACCGAACACGGGACTTCACGACTGTAGTTTAGCAAAATGCTTTTTACTAGACCCCGGCAGGCAGTCAAACTAATAAATTGACCACATAATATGTGATACAAAAATTATTGAACTGAAAACAAACCGAGCAACTAAATAATGCCGTTTATGCTCGGCTCTATTTAGTTCCCAGTTTGTGTGAATATATTTTTATGTTCCGTTAATGAATTTTAGTGCTAGCTGATTTTAAATATACTCGGGTTTACATGGGCTGCAGTAAAGTGACCGGGGTAACCACAAAATTGGAATAAACAGGATACGTTTGTGACTAAATAATTTATTTATAGCGTAGTAACTACCGGTAGTTGAAATAGCACTCCTTCTTATTCATTTTTTATTATTATTATATCGACCCGACAGCCATTATCTTGTCATTATTGGAAATATGTTGTCATGGTAACGTAATACACGTTGGTGTTGTAACGTGTTTTGTAAGGTGACCGAATTGTCAATTCGTTATTTTGCCCTACAATAGTGTATTTAAAGTCGAGATACCGACTGTAGAATTATATATATTGATAAATTAACTATTGCCTAATATTTAGAGAGGACTAATATCTATATATAACAAAAAACTGTCGTCAAAATCCGTCCGGTAGTTTTTGCGTGAAAGCCGCACAAGACACAGACAGAATGGCGTATTCTACAGTTTTACATATTATGTATAGATAATAATATATCATTTTGCTAGGAATCCCATATCCAATCCCAGATCTTATTTCACAAGTCTATTGACGGTGCTTATTAAGCCGGCTAGAAAGCTCGAATGGAAGTTATTACGTTATTGACTAATTATTAGATATAGCTCTCAATGTCGACCGAGGAACTTTAGATTATATTAATAAATAAGAATGAAGAAATCAGACATCTTTGGTGACTTCTGATGGCCATAAACATCCACATAGTTGGGCAGACGTGTCTCTATTTTTTGCTCTTTATTCCTAATATATTTCCGGTCAGTAGCAAGCCGCACGTAATTCAAAAGCATAGCAATTATTTTTAACTTTATGATATTCCATTCCTGATCACGCCATTAGGTAATGCAGCATTGCATTACCTTTTACTTCTAGTAATAGTATTAGTTAGAATTAAAAAAGTTGGTTCGTTCGATCGGTTTTCTTATATACTAATTAATAATAAACATATTATTCGTATACTGAGCTACTTCCAATAGAAGGAATGCCCACAGACCACCAAAGATCTTATATATCTCTATTCTTAGAATGCCTTGAAATGTATCATTTGAGTGGTAGGTACTTATAAATAAACTTATTTGGAATCACTGCGATATACAACGTGTAGCCAAAATGTGGCCGAATTTCGGGGAGTCTGTTAATCGCCGCTGTAGCCCCTGGCCACAGTGCGGATGCTTGAAATATTTCGCTCCTATTAACACAATTTATCGCCTCATTAGAATACTAACTGCTCCAGCTGAGTTCACGTATCGCTCCGAACACGATATTTGCACTTCATGGTCGATTAATTAACGTAGTATCAGGATAGGGACAATCCATACTAATATTATAAATACGTATGTTTGTTGTTTGTCCTTCTTTCACATCAAATCGGATCGACGGATCGATGTGATATTTAGTATGGAGACAGTTGTAGGACTCAAGAGTGTCATCGGCTCCTTTTTAATAATCTTAATATTCTATTGAATAACATACCTACATGTCTTGCTCTTTGTGTCAAATATGTGCGAATGTTTATTTTCCTACCACGCGAGCAAAGCCGCAGGTAACAGCTAATAAAATCATATATGAATAGCTTAGCGTTCGGAGCATTTTTTCAGATATTTTGTATGAGCAGTCAAATTAGGAGCCTTCGGAAGCATAACATTATATTTATTTATTTCATAACTTACAACAACTATTACAAAGTATGTCTTGTGCGATAGAGAAGTATTTTATTTACATACTATAATATGTATGTAAAAAATATAAAATAGGTACTATAAATATGTAAATAAATATACTAACATACATACGCTTAATAAATTTAGCAAACACTTATAAACTTAAACATGTCATAATCTAACTAAAAACCTCCTTTTATAAAGGCGATTAAATATAAAATAAATAATTATTTATGCACTAAAACAGTAATTAGGATATTTATTAGGTATAGTTATTTTATAGTTGGTATGGCAACACCATACAAACATGCGTTTTAAACTTGGAATTTAGGCATTACAATAAACTATACAACGTGATCAAACTTGTTCAGCAATAAATTTCACATGTCATTGAATTCAACGTTCACGCTAGCTTGAGTCCAGCTAAATTAGGAGAATTACAAACTTGGAATTTAGGCATTACAATAAATTACTATACAACGTGATCAAACTTGTTCAGCAATAAATTTCACATGTCATTGAATTCAACGTTCACGCTAGCTTGAGTCCAGCTAATTTAGCAGAATTACAAACTGCTGAACTGTGTTGCAAACAACCTCCCACGTTTCGGGGTAAAATTATTTGGTTTCGTTCGTATTTGTTTCTATTTCTCAATAGAATTTTATCACGATATGTTTCTCGTGATTAAGTGTTTGTTTCCTTTTCATTGTTGCTACTTATATAATTTATGACATTGTGCATTTCTCAGGGGAATGGTTTCTTACGACGAGTTTACGAATTAAAATCTTAGCAACTATTAAACCACTATAGATCTTATTTTATTAAAAAATAATAAATAAACTTATACTTCACAAATTAGTGAATATATAAGATTGATAAAAGCGAGAGACATTAAATAAAACGACATATTTGTGTCGGACAGGCTACACAACAAAATCCAGATCAGTCAGAACTATAGTTTAGCCACATGAATTGTTTAAAGCTTTTTCTCACTTCACATACGCTGTATCGTCAGCTGATCGCGAGCACCCCGTGCGAAATTGCCGCTCGCTGTTGCCGCCGGTACAAAGCATGTTTACATTTTTTTGCTATATAAATAATCTTTGAAAAAAGTATTTTCCTATGCTTCTCGTAAACCTTTTTTAATAGTTTCGGACTAACAGTCGGCATTTATAGTATACGTAGTTTCATTAGGTGCCTCTCTCTTTTATCAACGTTGTACAACATTTGTGAGGCATTCCCATTAAATAAAACAAAACTTTTAATATATCCTTAACTTTTGAATCCATTGGTGAAGAATTTCAGAGAACTCATATATTTTAAAGGAACGAATATATCATTTCATAGAAGATGGAATCGCATTTGTGAATGCACAATGCAGGGACCATTCCATGGTATATTGATGTGTGCATCTTGAAATATTCTTTTGATCGGATCGATGAGCTCAATTTATTCCTCTACCACTTGATGCTATACGAAGATATACACGTAGCTGTTATTTGTAAAACTTCCAACTAAGAGGAGCGTAGAAAGTTCTAGGTAAAAGCAGTGCAGCTTTGCTGTAGATATTAAATATATCAGACGGAATATAACTAGCTGAAGATTCATAACTTTGTCGCAACCACAGTCTTGGATCGCGACTTCTTAAATTTCTAATCCTAGTACCGTATCTAGTAACAGCACATCATATCTAATACACATTCATTTTCATTCATCTTATGCCCCTAGGCTCATTAACAGCACCTTCGATTACTACTCCTTTTTTTTATGGTGTATGGGAACAAACGAGCATTCAGAGCTATTTTCACGACTGCCGACGCCTATAGACATCCGTATAGAGGCTACACGGATTCCCTGCTCTCCTTTCTCCCCCCACCTCCATGGACCACCGGCTACCTACTTACCGCACGAAATGCACAGCTGTCACTTTACGCCGATCTCGTGTAGCGAGAGGTACCTCCCCGTTCGGGCCGACCCAATTCGCCTGCATGCAAGCATGCAGTGTGGCACTACCTCTTAATACATTAAAATCTGTCACACTGATGTTAGGAAATTAGATCATTAAAAAAATATTTTAATAGAATTATAATCGTGCCAAGACAACCAGATGGACCAACAACAAGGTGGTCAGGAGGTTTTTACTCACTCACCGACTGATTCGGCTTATTTTGTCACAAAGCTTAAATTTAGCGGCGAACCTTATTATTTTTATTTAAGGTGAACATTTATGTCACATCAAATAATTTATTTCGCGACAAAGTAATCCTAATGGACTTATGAAATATCCTCTAAAGATAATCCTTTACTCAAAGTAGACTTTCAATGAATATTTTACTTTGTAAATGACTTTACCAAACGTTCTTGAACAACTTTTTCAATGTTCTTTGCCTGAATGTATTTTATGTTTTTTAAGAAGGTATTAATGGTATGTGTATTTAGCTCACAGAATGATTCTAAAATTTATAGCTGAAACGTGTTTTATGTATATTCAATACAAGTTTTGGGTAATATAATAAAATTTATTAAATGTTTGATAACCATCAAAGTCATAGCAAAGTATTTGTATTTAAAAGGAATATATTGTAAATAATTATATAAAAAAAGGGCCTAAAGTGACAGCTGTGCTGTCGCGTTTCGTGCGGTGTGTAATTAGCCGGTGGCCCATGGAGGTGGGAGGAGAAAGGAGGGCAGCGCATCTGTGTTGCCTCTATGCGGATGTTTGTGGGGGCGTCGGTAGTCATGAAAATGGCACCGACTGCTCGTATGCCCTCCAATACTATATAAAAAAAATATAAAAATAATAATCATTCATAGTAAGGTATCATTGTTTCGTTTGGAAGAATTATCGGCTTCATTTATAATGAATGAATTCATAGATTGTGCTAAAAAATATATTCAAGAAATAAATGTTAGGACTAAATTGGGTGATTTTTTACATAAAGTGAACACAAAATTAATACTTATAACAAAAAGACAAAACCACTTTCCTTCTTAACTCTTCAATGGGCCACCGAGACTTAGCTGCTAAATATGGACCTCTTAAACTTAAAAGGTCAGAGTCACTCAGTGTGGCATGAAAACATCCACTCTGGGTACTTTCTGTATCATATGAACCAAAATTCGGAGATTTGCAAATGAGATCTTCATCTTGTTTTTGTGCGTGTGAATTTCCGAAGTCCCATAGATAAAAAACGAAGTACGATAGAATAGATACGAAGTCGATTGTCATTAAAAGCCCCGACTACTAGTTTACCCCATGTACCATAAAATGACCACACGATCTGCGGTTGAACACACCCACTAGACTAGACTTCCTAGTAAGGAGATGATGGGCTGAAACATGGATATAGATACGCAATGACTAGATTATAGAGTTAATATCGAGGGCAAGGATCCATGTCACATTCAGATGTTGAATGAATTCTTTATACCTTCGACCTGCCGCCGCCATGTATAATATACGAAGAGAACATCCGAAGGGTCAGTGCGTTCCACATAATATCATACTTCTATGAATTCGTTACGTAGAAGGGATAATTTTCTTACCTTGACCAGATTTACTTAATGGTAGTAAGTGATATGTATTGAGTGTGTAATCAGCTCACAACAGCATGCTGCATAAGTTATTCTTCGCATGATACGTAAGATAACTTTATTTGATGTGATTTTAAAATTTTAAAATGGAGAAACGCTTAATAATGTAAATTTCTAGTTTTAAAATGGACGTGTCGCTTAATGCTAAGAATATACCACAATTTAAAGACGCTGTAATTCGCTCAGCTCGACTGCTCGTCCTGATTGCTCACTTAGTAATTGGTAGTGCCATGCCACATCGCTGCCTTATTTGCACGATACTGTCGGGTTAGTACTTCTCGTTTTGTATGATTGCCAGATATGCTGTCAGGTTTTAGCCCGTGGTGGGTGGGAGAAAAAGACGGCGATGCATTGAAGTTGTGCGGAAGTGTATGGGCGGCAGTATTTATTAAAAAGCTTAACCTCCTCGTTTAGCTTCCAAATGTACCTGCATTACAATCACTAGCCTGATAAACTGAAGGGAGCATCTAAATACTTGTCATCAGAATTTTTATGGGCGGTAGGTTAGAACCTACCTTACTAAAAGATTTTGCCCATACTAAACGATCACATTCCTCGTAAAATTTTGTGCCAACTTCAGTGACAGTAAAGTAGACAGCTCACTATAAGGCCCTTTTCTAATCATAAAGATATCACAAGAGGTAGTGCTACGCTGCATGCATGTAGCCGAATTGGATCGGCACGACCGGGGAGGTACCTTTTGCTTACACGAAAGCGACGTGAAGTGACAGCTAAGCTGTCGGGTTTCGCACGGTATTTATGTAGCCGGTAGCCCATGAAGGCATAGGAGGAAGGGGCATCGCTTCTGTATAACCTATGCGGATGTCTATGGGCGTCAGTAGTTATGACAATGGCTCCGATTGCTTGTTTGCCCCACTTATACTATATTAAAAAAATATATTACTTCGCCCTTGTAATTTTCGGGTATATCTAAACGTAATTAAAAGTAAATCTAAGTTCTCCGTTCAGCTAATTACGTTTTCTTTTTTATTTTTTTTTATGGTATAGGAGGGCAAACGAGCAGTTGTAGCCATTTTCATGACTACCGACGCCCATAGACATCTGCATAGACTACAGATGCACTGCCCCCTTTTCTCCTCCCACCTCCGTGGACCCCGGTCGTGCCGGCCAAATTCGGCTGCATGCAAGCATGCAGCGTGGCACTACCTCTTACTAAACACCGCAATCAATTCCTATACAATCTTTACCATTGCCCCGCTTATAAAAGATACCAGCTTAGTTGAGTTCGCTAGGCTGTTACCGTAAATGTTTACTCAAATTACCGCAATTAATTCCGTTACAATCTTTACCATTTTCCGGTTTATAGAAAATACCAGCTGAATTCGCAAGGCTGTTACCTTAATGTTTATTCAAATTACATCCGTTCGGCTAATTACGTTTACTAAACACCGCAATTGATTCCGATACAATCTTTACCATTTCCCCGTTTATAAAAGATACCACCTTAGTTGAGTTCGCTAGGCTGTTACCGTAAATGTTTACTCAAATTACCGCAATTAATCCGTTACAATCTTTACCATTTTCCGTTTTATAGAAAATACCAGCTGAATTCGAAAGGATGTTACCTTAATGTTTACTCAAATTACATCCGTGCGGCTAATTACGTTTACTAAACACCGCAATTAATTCCGATACAATCTTTAAAATTTCCACGTTTATAAAAGATATAAGCTTAGTTGAGTTCGCTAGGCTGTTACCGTAAATGTTTACTCAAATCACCGCAATTAATTCCGTTACAATCTTTACCATTTTCCGGTTTATAGAAAATACCAGCTGAATTCGCAAGGCTTAATGTTTACTCAAATTACATCCGTTCGGCTAATTACGTTCCCTAAACACCGCTATTAATTCCGATACAATCTTTAAAATTTTTCCGTTTACAGAAGATACCAGCTGAGTTCGCAAGGCTGTTACCGTAAATGTTTACTCAAATTAAACGTAAGCTTACAAAAAGTTATAAAAAGAAAAATGTATAATATTTTTAATTTGCATGAGTAAACAAATCTGATAGTCGCTTCCAGCGTCTTTCGACATCTGCACAAAAACTAAAGGAAAAGCGATAGAATAATCTTTGCTTGGCTATAATAGTCTTATTCAAATACATTTTATAGTACTTTTTAGGGTTCCGTAGCCAAATGGTAAAAAACGGAACCTTTATAGATTCGTCATGTCTGTCTGTCCGCCCGTCCGTCCATATGTCACAGTGGTTTTTTGAACTTATTGGACCTACGTAGTTGAAACTTTGTAGTTTGATGTACCTGGTGTCCCACAAGTCCTTAGAACAGAAAAAAGAAAAAAAATGCACTAAATAAAAACCTTTTTTATTGTGTTGTGATATACATAAAAGGGATTCCCCTTTTCTAAAAATCATTTCATCGAAATCATCCCTTTCGTATTTGGCGTACTTGCAATCGATAGCTAAAATTTTCCATCACTGCGCGTAAAGTAAACTCTATAATGCAATACATAATATCTCGTCGGATATTTCCTTTAAGTTCTTCAATTCACTGCAGGTTTGTTTCGAAGACTTTAGTCTCAAGATGACCTGATCGTTGTTTATTCAACGTCTCTTCAAACTTGTGAACCCAGTTCTTAAACATTTCAATGCTAGGACAGTCATTAATCCTGCATAAATTGCGATGTTCTCTAATTTTACACCGCATAATGGCGGCCGGTGGTAAAACTCAGGCACACAAAAATCAAGGTCCAATACGCTGAAACGCTGCATGGCGAATGAATTCAGAAGGACCGTTACCCAGCACCTCTCTCGCCGTTCCCTCTTGAAGCAGGGGTTTTATTCAAAATTTAAATTTTAAAAGACTTATGGTATAGCCTGTATTATGTGAACCGCTATTCGAGTTTTGAACAAAAATAAATAAATTCAAAAATAAAAGGGGACACACCATACATTGAACTGAATCTAATTTTTTTTTAATCCAACCATTTTTCATTGGGTCGGTCTTACTCGTATATATCTGTACAACTTTTTGACCTTTAAGCTAAAATATTTATCTGTTAGTTATATTATGATCTGAATACATACAGATAATCCTTTCTTTGCCTACAATATGAGAACAGAAGGATGGTTTTATTGAAATTGTCTTTTATTACTGCTGTGGAAAATTTCTGATTCAATGGAAACTATGAAACTTGTGTATATAAAATATGATCAGTTCCAACGTTTTTGAAAAGAAATCAAAACATTTTTGAAGATTTCCCACAACATAAAGGTATCTCAATGATTCAGTTCTCATTCACAGCGTCCATTATCTATGCCGACGGGTTCTACTCGTACTTATTTCTCCAGGGGCCCTGATATTACTTTTCGTGATGCCTTACGTATTTTTCTAGCAAAGACCAAGTTTCCAACCTTTCGGAACAATTGCTTTGTTTGGTGCTTTTAAATTGTTGCGTAAAAAATAGGGATTTTAAAGTAGTTCTTTCCATTGCCATTTTTGTTAGTGATTTAGAGTGCCATAAATATTTCTCCTTTTTTTAATGTCACTGATTATTCTTACATCTTCTTATATATCTATGTAGCGAGTAACATTTTTATTTTAGTGCCCTTGTGTTGTGAAGTAGACTTTAACACATGTAATACAAGCGCAAAGTGACAGGTATACTGTTGTGTATCGTGCGTGACTACCGACGCCCATAAACATCCGCATAGAGGCTAAATAGATGCACTGCCTTCCTTTCTCCTCCTATCTGCATGGGCAATGGACTTATATATTTTAAGGCGTCATACTGTCCACATAATACCTACAACCTTTACCTTAATGCAGGTTTTCTCAAAATATTCCCGCGGGTAATAAATATAGTGACCATAAAATAATATTTGGGAAATGTGGTAAATTTGTAATTAAACACGCCAGGGAATTATTAATACAAACTAAACCACAATGTTAATGAGGTAGTGTGTGTTAAATTGAGTGGAATATAATTATTAATTAAGTACTTATCCTCGTGTGGTCCATATTATCAGTATTTTCATCTCCTAGTAGACGGAGGTCTGTCGTGTTTTATATTATTATATGAATTTCAATTTAGCAATGTTTAAATGTTTTCTATTACTTAAGGAAATTGGAGTTATTGCTTACTCCTCTTACTTTTTTCTGATTCAATTCGTTGCGGGCCCCAAGGCAGGTTTAGCTTTTCCTTCGTTTAGCTCCTGCGATCATATCAAAAGGACGAGTGTGGTTGTCGCTGTTGATCCTGGCGACACAGGAGTAGCAGCAGTGGGAACGAGAGGTGGGCCAAAGCCCGTTAAAATATTCAAAGAAAACGTTGAATTGATGGTGTTTATGCTCGTCGATACTTATAGCGTCTATTGCTTGTTTTCCCACTTAGGCTGCAAAAAAATAATGACTGAAAAACTAAGTAATGGCGATTATATGCTCTGCGCGTGAACAAAATAAACAAACTCCGAGTCGGTACATTAATTACGAGCTAATTTGGCAGCCATTTTGCGAAGTCACGCGCGTAGCTTCGTGTGCAATGTATTAACCCCTTTGTCCCTTTTTATGCAATTTAAGATTAGCATGAGCGTGAATGTGCATGGTATTAGATATGAGATCTTATTGACTTTTCAAATTTTTACAGAATAGTTTGGAGCAAGCATGATAGAAGTAGAAGATACAATTTGGTTGCCTGAAGAATCGCTACTCGCTAGACGATTCCCACAGCATAATCCAAAGATCCCTAATGCGGCAATTACTTGTGAATATAGGTATCCCCTACAAACGCCTTCAAAAATATATACGTATGATGAATTATCGTCAGTCTTTATCGCTCCATTGCTGTTCATATACCTCAATCAATGAACTCCTAGATGTCTATCTCTGCACAATTATATTCCACCCATACCAACTACTGTACGGAGGTACCTAGTTAATAAGTGACCAATATCTCCACTAGTAAAGCTCTAATTTATTACAAATCTTTTTAAGGATATTATGAAATAAGGAGGACAAGATGTGTTTTTTCTTAATTTCGAATATTTGTGGGTGGCGATAGTTACGTAGTAGGTACCTAGTCCTTTGCCTATTTTCTTAAAAAAAGAATCAAACATCTACTTCATATAAAATGATCACTCACTTTACGTTGATGGATTCTAATGAAACTTCGTTATATTTTAGTACTATAATAGCGAATGTACAAAAAAACCTCTTATAAACAAATCAAAATCGCGCCGAAGGCTGTTTGCTAGATTAAATTCCGCGCTACCATTCGTTTTTATTGCTGTTATGCCAATTTCAAAACCGTCGGCTTGGTAGTGCCAGAGGATTTTAATCCGTAATCCTTTATACAATGAAGTTGAAAATTATGTTGCAAAAATTATATCTCCGTGTAGCTCATACAACTAAAAAATAGAGTTATTTTACAGGACTTTAGAATGTTACATACGTGCTGTAATAATACTCGATAGCCTATACATTATACAATGTAATAATCTTTAGAGTTTTGGTTGATGTATGTATTCGTCTGTTGTTTGTTTCGCCGGTTCTTCACAGGACAGGGCTAGGGTTGAACCGGTGGTAGATGTAATTGTTGACGTTCAAAAAGTAATTTCTGTAATTCTATTTTGAATAAAAACTTTTTCATTTTCATTTTGTTATTGCACACCAACCCTAGAAACAGAAACCGGTTCTGTTGACCCAATTAATCTTTTATTAATCATAGTTTCGGACATAAACGAAATGCGTTAAAAAAAATATGTGTGACATTCGGAGACTGCCGTGGTAAAGCTGCGGACAAATTGGTGGCGAGCTCCTTTGGAGTATTGGGACCAAGGGTCAGGCTGGGAACCTTACCCTCATTGCACGGTTTCATGTATTCACGACCCTCAGTAAAGAGGATACCGACTCAAGGAGGAGGAGTAATTCCCTTTTTACTTTTGTACTACCAAAAATCTCCCTTCTATACGTTTACACCCATATAAAAAGTAGCCACAGTTCCGTACAAATTAAATTCACGGCTTTACGATTTCGAACAATCCATTCAAACAACAGCGACAACAGTAACAGTAAGTACACACAGTGAGCCGTAAGATAAAAGAAAAACATTATTTAGGTCTGAACTGTAAGAACCCGTTGTGTAACGTTTGACTTAGAAGATGTTTGCACATGAGATGGGCGCGAGCAAACAAATAGCGCTCCACAAATACCTTATGTAAATCGTAAGAAGATATCTCTCAGGCTGTTTAGCTTAGGTTTTAGTCCTGCAGCAGATGAGATACAAGCGCTTCTGATGTTACATTTAATGTATAGGAAAAAAAAACGGGGAAGTATAAGGCTTGTGTCTAAAGATAATATTGCGCTTGTATTTATAATCATATATATTGTATTTACAATCATATATATAATCTCGGTGACTCGACTGCTCGTTTGCCCCCTGTACCTACTATAAAAAAAAAATATTGACAAACAAGTCATAATCTATGAATATTTTATTGGTGGTAGAAAATCCATTTCATGACTACTGACGCCTATCTTCTATATATATTTCTAGTGTGCGTGTGTATGTCACTGGACTCCTCTCTCTCTCTCTCACTGATCTGTGTGTTGAAGGGTATTTTAGAATGGTTTAGATTCAGTAATCTGTCGGGCAGCTAATAGATAGTAAAACTGTCAGCGGAAATAGTGTGTTCGTTCTCTCAAATAGGCAACTCATGAACCACTCGGCGGTATCGTGTGAGCGCTTATTGTCGTTCTCTTATTATTATTAATAATGTAATGTTCCCTATAAGAACCATAAAAATACAATCGAAAAATATTACCCTCTTTCTGGCTCATTCGGGTAAAAATAAACGAGAATGTAAAATACAGACATTACCAACCTCGAATACCGAACAGATTTCCTTTTACACCAAATTAGTCGATAAATTGCTGAACAATCTCAATTATTTAAGGTTGTGTTCATTTAGCGAGTACATAATTTTGTACAGCAGTTCACATCCGAGAAGTGTCGCGAACATGCCTCGTCGGTTTTCTTTGTGGGTTTGACGCTTTGTCGCCATTCTCAGAAACAATTCCCGGCATAACTAAACTTATATAAGATTTATACGTAGGAATTTAGAATGTTAGCGCTCGGGTAGCTTTAATGTAGACGTTTATAAGTTAAAACGCCAATGAACATTAGACATGTGAATATTGCTTCATTTGATCCGAGTTTACTTCTACAGAAGCGATTAACGAATGAAATGAATTCGAGAAAAAATTTAAGACGTCGTGTTCTTTTAATACAATGTATTCTATGTCTTTTCTTATATCTCTAAGGATAAGTGCACAAAGTTTCATGATGATCGTTTGCGTAGTTTTGGCGTGATTCTTTCACAAACCAACTTATATTAAAAAACTTTTATCATCAGTTTTTTCCTATACTTAAACTTGTGCACTACAATATTATGTTCTCCGCAATCTGGCTCGTATATACAGACGGCCGCCGTAGCCGAAATCGGCTACGACGCCTTATATTTAGTACTCGTAAGCAAGAATTAAAAACCAAATCCCTGATTTGAATTACATACATTACATAACATCTGACAAAACCGATACATAGCTGATACATATCGGCGCACCGCAAATATCGTTCCGGAAGAGAGAAGCGATAAATTTATTCCGATGTGGAATAAAACCCTCCCGTTTCGCTGTCGGCCATTATGATTTACGTTCAAATTCCTTTTTATCCCCTGCAGATGCAATCTCCAATTGAAGGTGGTGTAATTGTGCAAGACGTGTTTTTCTCCTGCTTGAGACTGGATAGGAATATTCCATCGTGATTTATTAAAGTACGTTTTTGAGTTAAAGTGGATAATGTTTTATTATTAAGTAGTCTATAAATTCATAAAGTTCTAAGACTTTTGATCCAAATATATTTGCCGAAAGTTGAGGAGGATAAATAAATAAAAATATTTAATTATTCAAGCATTTAAAGCCACTAATTAACAAAAAGTCGAGTTTTTGATTAAAACCTTCCACTTTGTTGATTTAAAATGTCGAGTAAACAGAAAGCGATAGTTTAATTAAATCATAGCCATGATTTAATGCTAGTTCTTGAAAGGGTCTCTTAAAATGGTTACCCTGTAGTACTAAATATTATTATTATTAATTTTAATCCCATCAAAATTATGTTTCGACCTATCAGACCTATTGTATTTGAGTGTAACTACATAATAGTTTTACTAATTTAGCTTCAATGGTACAGAAATGATGTGCAATTTTACAAAGATCCAGTGCCATCGATTGCAGCTGCAATCTGGATACTTCGCTGTCACATTTCGTGCGATGTGTGAAATCCCGGTGGTTGGTAGACGACTACTTACTTACAATTTACTACACTTTACATACTACAATTAAAAAAATTAATAGATAAAATTGAGTAGTGGAATGAAGCTGTGTTGTAATTGTTAAATAATTCAGTGACACTCGATGAAGCGAGTTTATAATGTAGCATTCAAATGGTGAAAGAATTTTTTAAATCTGTGCAGTACTTTTTGAGCCTATTCCTTTCTTTCAAACACACGCTGTGTGCGACACACAATCCAATCTCTCTTTATTATATTGAAGTATAGACACAGATTACAAGATCAAGTTTTTTTTTTATGTTGTAGGGGCAAACGAGTAGTGGAAGCCATTTTCATGACAAGGCTACACAGATGCACTGCCCTCCTTTCTCCTCCCAACTGCGTGGGCCACCGGCTACTTACACAAGTTGGCTGGTTAGCTAACGATTTAATTTGCACTATCCTAAATGCGAGCGAATAGAACGAACTGGTTATAGGGACACTTATTAAAATATATTTTGCCTTTAACAAATGGACGCGGAATCGAACGTCGAGTGTCTCTCCAAGCACGAAACACACCAAGCACGATTCACACGAAAATAATTCTCGTTTGAAATCTACGACTATTTTTCAAAGCTATCTCGTTTCAAAACCTAAGAGCTGATGTTTAAAATGGATTCAGAGTTTGAAACGATCATTTATCAGCGATATCCTTTACAATGTTATAAATTGCTTCTACAGTTGAGTTTTATGTTTTGGAATATTCTGAAAGTTAGGAAAGCATTAGACGACAACTGCAGATGTTCTCTAACTATAAGTTTGTTTCAGCTGCATCGCTTTGGTCAGTACTGTTATTCGTAGTCCAGATTTGAACAAATACAAATACAGTTTGTACTTCATCTCAGTAAAATATTTTGAAGTAAAACTTCTATACGCGCGCTTGACATGGGAAGTAATCTGGCGAGAGCGTTACAAAAATCACACATCGAGTGAGGCCAATGAAAGTTGTCATTCAAATTTAAAATTGAAATTCAATTTTCACTGTTTTGCATTAATCAGTATCAAGTACGGATTACTTGGATAGCCATTATTATCAAATATATTATTTTTCGCTCGAAAACACATTACCCGCCTTTAATTCTATTACTATGTTACCTGCCCGCACGATGATATGAGATGTCGTTGGAATGATCTTGATAATGTGATAGAAACTCTAGACCCATTTCCGGACTCAACACTTGAGTGTGTGTGCAATACCGATTAAATCCTTACGGATGCCTTCAGCCATACAGTTGGAGGATCTAATATGTCACCGAAACCGTCAACCGTCAGTGGCCCCAATCCACTCCGTCGTATGCTGAGGTGGTGGACCCACGCCACCAATGGACAGATTCCTCATCGGACCCGCCAGTCGTCCTAATTCACGCAGCCGTCTGCCGATTCAGAGGGACGGGTGGAGGACTCCTCAGTTGAGCTGCTCGTAGTATGGCTTCTCCCCCCAAGTCCGTCAAGTATGGGTAGCCCTATCCTATAGGAGATCAAAGAGGCACGCAAGCCCCCTACCACGATCACGACAAGGTGGCATCACTTTGAGGGGAAAGCCTTCCATGGCCTCATTCACGTGAGGTTTGGGGCCTTGAATACAATTTTTCTGTAGTTGCGAAATAATTATTACTTAATGCCGATTAGGGCGCATCAATGCGTTTTCAAAACAAAAAAAGTAGGTAGTTACTTGGTAAACATTTACTGCATCGAAATCAAGATGAGGTATCGTGAAGAGACATGTTTGTCACAACAATAACAACAACGACAACTCTGTATCATGCTAGTTCCCTAAAAAAATACAACTTTAACTCAATCGTAACATCTTAAATGATAACAAAGTAAACATTAATTATTCAGTAAGTTTTACTAGAATATATCTATATATATTATATAATATCCCCGTGGTGCATAGCATTTATTGCAATCTTGTTTTGTTCAATCATTGTACTGTATCCCGTTTTGACTGGGGAGGGAAATTGGAATCTCTTCTTACCCCTCCTTATTTTTCTTCTGGTTAAATTCGTCGGTTCGGTTTTAGTATTTACCTCGGGCTCCCTGAGATCATATCAAAGGGTCGTTTTGGTTGCCGCTGTTGATCCTGGTGACACAGGAGTAGCAGCGGTGGAAAGAGTGGTGAGCCAAGTCTAAACTTAAAAAATGCTAGTTCCCTAATAGGTTAGGTTGATAAAATAGAGTTCCACATTAATAATTCACTTTATACAATTGCTCGCCACAGTTGAATTAATAGTAATTCTCTTGTTGTGTTAACTTCTTAATGAGGCACTTAGAAGTTCAGAATCGAGCGAACTCGTTGACAATTCACCCAAGGCATGTCGACGCGCCGACAATGCTTTCCTAGGTATCATACTTAAAAGTATTCTTCTACGTCAACAAAAAAAAGGAAGTCATGGGAGGATGAAAACCCTTTTGAATTTGATTCAATTCAATACTGTCGCTTCACACTTGTCGTTCGGTGTGGTTTTAAAGATTCTAGCCGCCTGTAATGAGGCGGGGAGGGTTAAGGGGCTTGAGTTATGTGAACGTTAAGAGGTGTCAGTAATCATCATAAAATACCTATTGCTCACCTGTACCCTTATAAACAAAGTAAGTAAACATTTAATTTATCTTTACAAATTAATAAGAGACATACCAAATTCACACTATATTAGAAAGTAATTTTCTTGAAGTAATCTAAGATAACAATAAGGACCCTGCTACTTCAATTAGCCTAGATTAAACGATAAACGAATTATATTAGGACAAACTAAAACATTCCCTTATAATTCGACTCAAAAATATAAATTAAAATATCTTAATACAGAATAATAGGTGCTATGGCGTGCACAATAAGGGCTGGATAGCCTTAAATGCTTAATAAATCGATACCTGGAGCTGCGGCCGACTTGAAGGGACCTAATGAGATTTCATTTTCTAGCTTTCATCTTTTTAAGAGCCACTTGGAGTAATATCAGATTTATAATTAAACCGCATAGGTTTCAATATTTATTCACTGCTTACATAGTAATGTGTTCATTAGTATATCTCAAGCGCATCTTAGTCAGAAGTAGTGCGTATTAGTTGTCGACTAATACCACAGATTAATAAACTTAACTAATACGTATTAAATAGTTTTCGCATACAATCGGCTTTAGATGTTCGGAATGACATTCCTAGTTCGATTTTTTGGATAATGCTGATTCTACTTAAGAATTGATATTTAATATTTTTTTTATATACCTATTTTTAAACAAACATAATGTGTAATGCAGTATAAAAAAATGCTGTATACGTCTGATAAATATGCAATTCTGTGCAAATTATATTTTTTAATTATACCTATACAATCCGAGAGGAATTCAATGAAACCATAATATATTTAGTGTATCATTTTCAGGATAACAAAAATCAGATCAATCATAGCAATAGTGTAGCCACAGGGTTTTTTAGAGTTTTTCTCACTTCATACACTGTATCGTCAGCTGTCCCCATGCCAGGTTGCCGCTCGCTGTCGCCGCCAGTACAAAGCATTTTTCGGTTTTTTCGCTATTTATCTTCTTTAAAAAAAGTATTTTCGTTTACTTCCCGTAAACTTCTTTTTAATAGTTTCGGATTAACAGTAGGCACTTATAGTATACGTAGTTTCATTTAGTGCCTCTCGCTTGTGAGTGTGAAGTGACAGCTGTGCTGTCGTGTTTCGTGCGGTTTGTAAGTTGCCGGTGGTTCACGGAGGGAGGAGGAGGAAACCCCTCGACGGATCTCCACCTTGTCGTGGTGAGGGGGCTTAGAAGCCGTGGCTTGGATAACCACGGTGAACCAAGAGGGATCCCGGTGGAGACGCGTCGGGTGGGCTTCGCTGGGGCCCGCCTGGATGCGTCCATGGAGGAGGGGTCCTGGGAGTTGAGGTGTCTCGGTGTGTCGTTGCCGTGCACCCTATCTCCCGCGACCGAACGGGGGTGCACCGTCTGTTGCGTTTACGGTGGGGCCGCAGAGGAAGAGGAGATGCGGTGTGTCGTTGCC
>LUGF01019860.1:98733-109956 GCA_001625245.1 Calycopis cecrops
AATTATAGCGGCTGAAGGCACCCGCAGGTGTTTAGTCGGTAGGGGCAACCCAGTTGTCGAGCCCGACACTGTACCCGGTTGAGCCACCCGGGCTCCTGGGTAGCGTGCGTAAAGGCATGCCCCCGCGTCAACAAAAAAAAACAAAAAAAAAAAGGGAGTCACTTTACGCCGCGCGTCGGTTCTAAGGTGTAGGACAAATAGCAGTCACCAACAGGCTTTGACTGTTCATTCGCCTCTTTATACTGAAAATATCAGTGGACGAGCGTGAAATAAATAAGCTGGTGGTATTTATAAAATTGATTATCTTTAGCCTCCATTCACTCAGTTGTTATGGAAATTCGCGCGAATGGTGTTAATCCGAAGTCGAGGTTTATGTATTTGCTGGTTTCATTTTTACTGTCGGTTGGATACTCAATATTTAACGCAATCTCAAAATTTACTGCTGACGTTGGTTAATTTTAATATTCGTGTTGTTATAGTGTGACATATTTTTATTGTTACGGACATAAAATGGGTAGGTAATCATTGCCCAAATTCAATCCAGAACGACTTATGATAAATAAACTGCACGCTTGCTTAATATATGATAAAAATCGTAACAACTAGCGAATCAGTACAAATAACCTTTATATCTAAATATAGCAACCTATATATTGTGCGAAAGCACTTACCCACCTATATGTGTACAATATCTTTATATATAATATAACCACCCCTCTAGAGACTTCCGACGTACAGACAGATGAACAACAAAGTGATCCTAAAAGGATTCCATTTTTCTTTTAAGATACGGAAATCTTGTCTTGTCAACGAATGTCTTGGCATTTTTAGGGCCAAATAAAGTTTCATCACAAGCGCAAGCGTAGGTATACATTTATTTTTCACGAACTTTAAGTCTCTCTGTTGTCTAAATAAAGATTCAAAATCAAATTCGAGTCAAAGACAAAGGACAAATAGACGTGCACATCTTTTTTTCCAAGGTCACACAAGCTATGTTGCGGCCATAGATAAATAACCTATACTAATAATATTTTCTCTTTACTTATGGTAGGATGCAAACGAGTAGTTGGATCCATTTTCATGACTACAGATACACATAGACATCCGCATAGAGGCTGTACAGATGTGCTGCCCTCCTTTCTCCTCACACATCCATGGGTTTGTAAGTAGCCTTACTCTTTGAGAATACGAAGTAAACCTTGACAAAACTTGTACCTAGCAGTGAAAATATACGGCTGCTGATAATGATGTAGTAATTAAGGTAAAAGGCCTTCGTCGTTTAAAATTATGTTAGTACATTGAAATTAATATTAAGTAAACTTTAACCTGTAATTAAGCGAGTATTGTTAAGTTACGAGCATGGGTATCGGCGTTAAGTGAGGAGAAGTTGGGTTCAAATTATAACAGGCATAATTAATTTAAAACGATCCAGTTATGTTAGGGAATTTAATTAAGTTTATTAAATTTGGACCATATCATTTTGAAATTATTAACAAGCAACACTTAATTTATTTAGAGAAACTATGTGGCTTTATTAGGTATCATTTTTCGACATAGCAGCTTAATGCGTAAAGCAGTTCGATATAGACAGCATCTACATAGTCATTGAATTCAGGAAAATCATTAGCTTACTTACTGAAGGGAGATGAGATCTAGAACTGTTGTTATATTACAGAGGAAAAATTCTTGCATAGCCTTCTAAAAGGTTGTAGGACGATTTATGGGAAATGGCCGTACGAGTGTGTGCAGCAGGAAATGTGCTATTTTATGGTTTATTCAAATATAAAAAAAAACTGTTCAGTGAAAGGCTGATTATGGCGAACTTTATTTCATTAATTTCCAGCTTGACCATCTCTAAGTTTCGAAGCCTACTAACACTATAGAATTAGTATTTCCCTTAGTTATTTACGGACCGATAAGTTTTAGATATTTTTATGAAAAAAACGCACCAGCAATAGCCTTGGTGTTGCGGACGTATATGGGCGTGGATAATGTGTTTTGACTGCTCATTGCCAGCTATGCTATAAAAAGCAGGAATGTATCATAATGAAGCTCTAAATTCTAATCGACGAATCATGAAGTTATTGTGTTTACTTATTAACTTACTCAAAAACCAATTAATCCCAATAAATTTCACTATACAATATGAAGGACCGTACAAACGGAATAAACGTCCGATGCAAATTGGAAGTTTCACCACATTTCGGATTGATATGCGGCCATCACTATTCACGGGCATTGTGACTTGACGAATTTGTTTTCAGAGTAGATTTGAGTTACATCCATTCATACGAGTTTCGTGGCTATAAATCAATTTTATTGGTACAAGTTCTTTCATTTGCGCCATTCCGATTCCGCCCTGCGCTGACATTTGTCATTGGAAGGCGATAAAATGTTTTTGAATTGAGCTTATGAATAATTATATTGAATCTACGCGTTACGAAAGTCAGAATTACCTAAAGAAGTCACCAAAATATCAGGCAGAATAATAAATTATAACAAATTTACTGTTTTACGAATTCTACTGGATTTATTCAAGTGAAAATATTAAACAAATAATTGTTTTTCTAGTCTAAAAACGTGCAGTTACAGTATGCCAGGCAACACACGCGAAAGTAAAAAACTGTTGAAAATCACTATTATTCAAGAGTAACCAACACAGTTTAGAAAGTAAGGAAGCTGAAGTCACAATGAGCAGGCCATACTGCTAGCAGAAATGTCAACCGTTGGGTAGAAATATTCTTGAATGGTAGCCACACACCGTGAAGCGCAGTTTAGGACAGCAGTACACTGATCTGCTGAATGTGGAGGGGAGCCGCCGGATCCATGCAGCTTGTGACCTGTGGCGCTCTCTGAGAAAGGCCTCTGCTCTGCATTAGTCAAGTTATGGCTGTTGATGATGATGATGAGTTATCTATTTGCTAAATAATTAATTTTCATTATAATAGAGCATAAGTCTTAATGTACCTTATGTATTTATGTAAGAACATCATTATACTTCAGAAGAAATCTCTCTCGCTTCGTGTCTTCTCTTCACTTCACATCCTACTCCTATTTCTTGCAAACAATATTTCAAAGAAACATTAATATCACATACAGCTCCATATTGAAATGCGGTCAGCATGCAATATTGTATTCTTAGAGTTCTTCCATTTTACTTCGTATCTTTGTTAGTTTCTTTAGATTAACATTTGTGATTTATGCATTTTTATATTACACAATCTATATTTTAATACCCTAAGCTTTATATTATGTAATGTGTTGGATTAAAATAATGTAACTATATATTACATAGAAGTTGTTTTGTGAAAAGTAATGTGCAACCGAATTCGTTGGGTACAACAGGGAGGCCATTTCACCGCAAAGTAACAACTACAATGTCGAGTTTCGTGCGGTTTATGAGTTGGCAGCTTATGTAAGGCGAGAGGAAAAGATGACAAAACATATATTTGTTTGCGCCCGTTTGCTGGCGGTAAGCCTCACTTATCATAAGATGTCTCTACTCGTGGGCCTACTACTAAAGTCAATAACCTTCATCTATTCCATAGAAATATCTAAACTCAATGTCATAGCCAGTTTTTGTCAGTTTGTTTTATGAGAAAGATGTTAAAAGACATAAAGTAGATCATACTAATATAAAAGTAAACAATGAACTAATGACTACGTGAGAATGACACTCGGGCAACAAAACTAAATACTGCGATAGACCAAATTAAAAAATGAAAATATTTTGTACACGAGACTTAATGAAATATTCAAAACGTAGCTGCTAAGAACTCATTTAATTTAACATAATGCTTAGAATTAACACACACTAACATTGTGTACACAGTAAGTATACATCCATCACTTTGAAAATGCTCAAAATAGATTCCTGGATCTTAAAACGTCGATCTAGTGAACAGTCCTACTACAAATGATTAACTTTTACGGCACTTATATATATTATAGGCACTAATAAAGCCATTAACCAGAAGCATAATCCTGTTTCCAAAAATTTCAATACCAGAAAAATGAACATTGTAATATAAAAAATCAATGTAGCGTTTAAAATAAAAGCAAATTCCGACTATCACCCAGTTGAACAAACACGCGAATTGATTGGGAAATGTTAAGCGAAAACGAGTTAAAACAAATTATTAACGGGTGTCAGTTTCGGTTAATTTCCGCTGTGACATATCGTACCAAATATTGAATAAATTAATGCTTCAATTTGTTGTGCTTTATTAAAAGGTAATGTAAAAAAATATTTGTATCTATAAAATTATTAGCATTTGATTATAGGACAAAAACGAATGGTGACTGTTAATAGATTCATTAAAACAGACACAGGATTTTAAAGAACACAGTTTAGTATGGAAGATATGGCTAAGTAATAGTTTGAATAATTACCCTATACTAGTAGACTCTGAATATTATTCATATTTCCTTCTCCATCCCTAGATGAAATACACAGAAACTGATAAAAATCTGTTTCAACCACAAACATCGTTACACCAGATTTTACATTCCTACTTAAGATTGTGCTATAAAATATAATTTTCTCTTATTCATAATATTCTCAACTCTGTTGTTAACGCACAACATACACGAAAAACATATAAAACTCTACAAGTACAATAGCCACGAAAAGATCCACGCAAATATATCAGCGAAACATAAATGGAATCCCTAAATAGGCCGATAAAGGCCAATGAAGCATGAAACACTCCGGGACTTTCAAAAAGCGAAAGGCACAATGTTTGCGAACGACGTACGGCTTTATTTGTTTATGAAAATGCACCTAATCCTTATTTGAACAGTACGGAGCGCGCACATCTCTATCGCTGGCTAAAATGAATATGTAACGCGGCACACGAGGGAGAGATAAAAATATGCGTGATCATCATTATACACCCAAGAAAAGTACATCGTATTTGATAACAGAACGCGCGAAGCGCGAATCCTACTCACAGCAGTTTAAGTAACAACAGTGCTATCAATTTTCGTGTTTGCTATGACTTGAAAGAGGTAAGTCCACTACATTACTCGCTTCGATGCTTCGTCGAAGTAGCCCGAAGTAAAAAATGCGCGCCTACACACTCTGACAATCTTGCGAAACATCTTCGAGTCCTTTAACTCGACCGCAAAAACAGAAAAAAAATGGAAGCCACCCGAGGCGAAGTAAAGTTGGACGAAGTAACACGAAGTTAGACGAAGTGTCTCTCCATACTCTCATATTCGCCTAGCCTCGGTCTACTTCGCAAGTAGTGTAGTGGACGCAAGCTACATATGTCATAATAATAGCTAAAATTTGAGTGTTCATTGCAACTAAAATAATTGGATGGTTACTTAAAGCATTGTAAACTAGTTAGCGGTATATTATGTACGGTTTAACAACCACAGTACACGGCGAACTTCGCTAACGAGTAGCTATTACTATTAACATCGGATTGTAACGAGATAAAATTGTTCAGAACTAGAATGGCAATGTTCTCTACAAACATGGGGATTATGGTAGTGATACTAATAGTTAGGATATCATTCATGTCTATTTTAAGAAAGTTTATTTTTCTTCATAAAATAAAAATAATATCTTATGTTAACGCGAGTATTAATCATTATAATATAATAAATTTAAAGGATTTTATCGCGGTGTACTTCTTTAAGAAGCCTGAAGGTTCAGAAGCTTTACAGCAAATTCTGAATTTCAATAAAATCCGTAACAGTTGTTTTATTGTAATAAATTCAGAAAATAAAAGTAAATTTAGGTAAATGAAATTCACTGTGTTGGCTGTCAGTAGGCAGCCATTGTGCGTAGTTTACTAAGTACGTGGTAGATATAACGTACACATTATGACAAGGAACGTTTACTAATGATAGGTACTTTCTTCATTGGAAAGAAAAGAACCGTCGGCTCACAAGATACCACCCCAAAATCACAGCTATGTGGTAGGTTTTCCTGCGATTGGTGAATAAATGAGTCGCAAATGAAAAGAGAAGATGACGTGCGTTCTCGTACGTCAGAATGTTTAGCCCCTTTTACTAATAAAAAAATAACGGAAATTGGCTATAATATCTTCAAAATGGTGTTTTATTGTAATGTTTATATAAAACTCTAATTCCACTTTACGGACGGAGTGAGGATTCGATTTCGCAGTCACATATAGTTTCAGATTGAAGTCATAAACTTTTCTCATATTTCTCATCTTCGTGTATTTTTATTATTACACACTTTTCATTTGACTTTTCAAGTATATACATAAAAATACATAAATTAAACACCATTCGTAGTATAAGCTTTAAAATGTATTACTCAATTACTTTAACTTCGGTGAAATAATTTCAATTTCAATTCAAGTGGACTTTCCTTTGAAACAATACGATCCTCTTAAGATCCGCAGAAAAGGCTTCTTTCATTAGGTTCTTAAAGAATATTCAAATTGTTTACTTTAATTAATTTAAATTGATTACATTTATGATACGTTGTAAGACATAGTGCCGTGCTGCTTCAAATAAATCTGTTCTATATATTGTATCCATTTTTTTATATCTCTCTAGGTATCAATAATGATGAGTATAAAATAAAATGTTCAATTACGTATAGTTTAGCCCAGCTGTCAGCAACCCGCTTCCCGCCGACATCTAACTTGTGTCCTGTGAATGTTATGTAAATAATTAATAGTGCACAGAGTATATTATACCATTGGGCTACTAGTTAATATAACAAACGGTGGGCCACCACAGTTCCTCTATTTTGCCGCCTTATGGCCCTAGCCTGCCAAAAGGTTGCGGACCGCTAGTTTATGGTCGCCGCACACTTGTCAACTCGGAAAGGGATCGTAAATGCTTCGCCTAGAAAAACGAAGACGATACTGTTACGTTACGTTTCCCGTTAGTGTGCGTTGCAGTATGATGTTTCATGCAAAGAATACTGACCGGCTTGAAGTGATACGGTTACGATCACTTTCAGAGTTGATAAGTGTGCGGCGACAATTAGCCAATAATGTTTATACGAAAACTACACAAAAGTAATGTTTTTAAGAGACTTGACAGTTTGTAAACGAAAATGAAAATTTGGACGTTAAATTGATTAAATATTTTTAAATATTTATTCACATTCATAACATTTTTTTTTAATTAATTCGGGTAAATACCCGAGTGAAGCTTAAATTCTATCTGATAAACAAATAAAAGAAGAATTTTCAAGTGATAGAAAAAAGTTATTGCTTTTGTATAATTATTTCATCATAAAACCACAATGTATAATTAAATTTATTTATGTTTTACAGTAAAGTAACAACTCGACAAGTTTGTTAGGCAACAAAAGCATTTTGTTGCGGCTCAACTTTTGTTTCAGACACCTCATCAATCTCCCGTCCAGCCGTTTTACACTTGAGCTGATAACGATACAGACACATCCATCCATTGTTACATTCAAGCTCGAGCCTTCCAACAACTTTGTATCTTTAATAAGAAGTGCGTATTTATTATCTTACTTAAGATAACTCTGAAGTTTTTATTTAAATAGTAATCGTGGTAATTATTATACAAGCATGTGGTTTTACTTTTCTTCTTTGTTAGTATTAGTAGTTCCATGCTGAGGGCATGACCTTTCACTCACATGACACCTTTTTTGGTAACGCAACACATCTACGTATGATGCCTAACAGCGCGGGGCCCCTAGGCCTCTGTCGGACTAGACACTTAGAACAATACCGACTAAACACTCTATATCTTTAGCCACTATAATTGGAGGGTCTCGGATCTGCAAGCAACATGATCCCTCAAGCGACAGGCTGGCTTCAGCCAAAAAGCCAGACTTCTCTTTGGGAACTGTCCAGAGACTCTAAACTGTCCGTACTACTTCGTCAGAATCGTGCAAAGGGGTTAGGTTACCATCCTGACTGAAATTATGACTTTAAACTCAAAATAACAAAGATGTGTCGTTTCGAAAGTACAATGTCGACAATGTAACATATATGTAGCCTCGTAAACAATCTCGAAATATTCTTAAATAGTTCGTGCTATAGAAACAAACATCCTCCGCTGTGCAACTTTGATGAAGAAACTAAACATTCATTTATCGTACGTACAGCCAATGTGTGGAATACTCTACCAGCGTCTTTATTCACTTCACATTTCACACACATTCACACATATACCTACAACCTGGGAGTCTTGAAATCGAGGGTGAATAGGTACCTTCTAGGCAAGCGTGCTCCATCGTCGGCCAAGTCTTCACTTTCACCAGGTGAGGCAGTCGCCAAACGCAAGTCCATTATATCCATTATAAAAAATCGATAGGCTATCGATTGTCTATCGATATAAATATATCTAGGGGCGTCACTAGCAGTAGATGTTTTTTCGTTGCTACCAATACAGCATAGCGCCTTTGGCAAGTGAGCACATTCTTCTCAGTCTATAAAAATCGTCGTCGTACGTCGATAACTAGTTCTAGAAGCAAAAAGAAAAATTGATTTTTTTTTCTATTGCTAAATATTATGGCGAAAATTGAATGCATTGTCATAAGGAATGTTGATAGAAAAAAATAGGTAGGTACTTAAAACTATCAAATAATGCTATGCTAACACTATTTATTTATTTTTATAGATATATCATTTTAACTAAGTTAGACAACTGAAATGGTCGGTTGGAAAAAGCAACAAAATTACGCTTTTGCACATTTTGTACAAATATTGTACCATAAATGATATAGGTCTGTTATTAATATTTTACATAAATCTTAATGTTGGCACTATTAGAGCCACTTGCATGAATCAGGGTTCAACATTTAACTCAGAGTTAAATAACTAATCAAGGCCGATTCACCTTGATTTATTGGCCTTTAACATACTACGTCAGAATGTGAATTACATATTTTACCAAGTCACAATCAGCCCAATTAGACGAAAGTTTACCCCTGAGATGTGCGAATGCGTCTGTAAATTATAATTACCTGCATGTTTTTGTTTAATAAATTCCTCACAGATTTGTTTGAACTTACTCGAAACTTATGGGTTCTATTCGGACAGACGAATATGAAGATTGCCTCTACGAAGTGTATTCCAAAATCCTAATTTCTATGTAATTTTCTATGTATATTCAATAGAGGTAAACATAATTCATTCTGTATAATACGAGTTGGAGTACTCTTTAATATAAAGCCGCCAACAATTTTCTTTTGCATATACAAAAGAAAATTTTCAATTCTGTTATTTTTTTTAATGACCTTTAAAAAATAACTTCAAATAGTATTTTTAGTTTCAAAGGACAATAAAAATGATAATTAATAATTTAATTTATACATACATTTAAAAAGGTAACTAAAAATAATCCTTAAAACACGAGGTATTTTGGTCACTGTAGGTACTCGACCGTTTGCTTTGTTCGGCAGAATTAAAACATTTCGAACAAATTGAATTCCCTGCGATATTATTTTGTCTTTAGCTAATATTAGTTAATTTAACTTAATCTCATTGCCTCATAATCATGAATATTATTATAATAATAATATAATTATGAGGACGTGTTCTTCCTACTAATATTATAATGGCGAAAGTTTGTGAGTATGTTTGTTAGTTACTCTTTCACACCAAAACTACTGAACGGATTCTCATGAAACTTTACAGTAATGTAGCTTTCATATCAGAATAACATAATAAGTTAAAATTTATAGGGATTTTTGAAATCCGAAATCCACGCGGGCGAAGCCGCGGGCGGAAGCTAGTTTTTTATAAAGTAAACAAATGCATCCATTTGTCTGAGAATTGCACGAATACAATAATAATTAATTTGAACAATAATTTCAATGTAAATATATAAATAATATAATTATGTAAAAGGAATGGAAAATCTTTATAAAAATATATATTAGAAAAATATGAAAACACACTCTAGGGTTCGCATATAATTATTACCTATTGAAGATTACTCCCTAAGAACCATCATGATGTTAAAGTAAAAGAGCACAATATATTATGATTCCTATGAACAACAAGATTCCTCCAGCGATTAGCTGGAATCGGTAGAGGCCAGACTTCTCCTACTTGGGGACTGTCTGGCTGCCTCTGAACAGTCCTTACTACGACGTGTAACCTTGCACTGGACAATGGAGAGAACACAAACCTCCCATCACGATAATATGGCAGCATGTTCGGGGAGCATTTCATATCGCTCATATTTATTTAAGATAAACCAATATTGAAATAATAATAAATAAATAGTTATACAACTAAAAACAATTATAATTATAAACAAAATTGAAAACTTATCAGGCGTATACAGCAATTGTTAAGTAGAATCAGCTTTATCCAAAAAATCGTACCAGGAATATCATTCCTAACATCTAGAGCCGATCATACGGGAAACCTATACGAAATGAATACACATAAACAGGCAGACATATCGAGTAGATATAAGCTTTTGCGGTACAGGCAATAATTGATATGAAACATCTATAAAGGTTTAAACGTTTTATACGGTTTCCAAGAGACTATATCTGACGGTGAAAGGGGCTGAAGAAAAAACAGCGCAGCTGCAAATACTAAAACTGCCTGTAATATAGCATTGCTAAACAACGTATATAATTATGCACTTTTCATTGCTACTTACGAAAAAACAAGACGAAACAAAGCAAAACTATACAGGTGTAGATTTTTTTTCTCTTTTAAATCCGACATATGGGAAAAGGCGCGAATAGGACATAATTAAATTGTGTAAAAAAAATTAAAGCAAAGCTGAAAATCCCAAATCCCTTGGTACGATACCTCCCATTCGGCCGTTTTCAAATATATGTAATCTGATGCTATGTCGGTGAACGATGCCAATACGACATCACATTTTCCTTTTATTTCAAACTTTGTCTTATTTCAAACTGAGATGTAATAATGTATAAATATAGGTCATTTAAGTTAATTATTAATAAAAAAAAAATCTTTGTTTCAATGTTGTCACTCATGTTGTAATTTAAAAAGTCATCAAAAATCTATATCTATACATATAATAAAATTGTAGAACGTCACGTGATGAAACTTTTTTTGTTATATAGATATTAGTCCTTGGTAACATAATGCCTAAATTTTTATCAATATATATAATGTTGCAGTCGGTATCTCGACTTGAAATACACTGTTGTAAGGCGTTTGGGTGCTTTTATAAAGAAGCAGGTAAATTGTCGGCGCCGACCAGCGCCGACCAGCGCCGACCAGCGCCGACACGTTTTGCAATGTTATCTTATGGGCT
>LUGF01019860.1:118858-145964 GCA_001625245.1 Calycopis cecrops
CCCCCCCCCCTCCCCCCAATGGGCCATCGTCTATACACAAACCGCACGAAACGCTGTCACTTTACGCCGGTATCAAGTGAGAGAGAGGTACTTCCGGTCGTGCCGGCCCAATTCAGTTGCATAGGAGGATGTAGTGTCATGCACCATGCATGGCATTACCTCCTCCTACTACCATTAGGTAAGCGATGTAGTTAGGTAGAGGTAATGCCACGCTGCATGCATGCACATAGCCGAAACGGGCCGACCGACGACGACCGGGGAGGTACCTCTCGCTTAAACAACTTAGAGAGACAGTTGTGATGTCTCGTTTATCTCTATGCGGATGTCTGTGGGCGTCGGTAGTCATAAAAATGGCGCCGACTGCTCGTTTATCCCTTATACCATAAAAAAAACTCGCCGTGCCGTGTTACGGCCGTGTTCCTGTGAACACGTCTGTACAAGTCCAGACACGGCTGTAAAGACGGCTGCCGTGTCGGAACCGTGTCTGTAGTGGGCTAGCACGGGCGCCACACGGTCTCGGCACTGTCGCCGTTTCATGTGAAAGCTTTTTTAACAGCGCATGCCTCATACACTACTACTTTAAACGGCGCGCCGTGACCGTACCGTGACCGTATGCATGTGAAAAGGGCCTAACGTAACTAACTTACTAACGGGCCTAACTTACATAATATATGTAGGTAGGTACATTTATATTTCCTTATTCAACATGAGAGTTTGACTCGGATGGAGAAGAGTAATGGCTATTATTTTTTAAACTGGATGTTCTATATAATATTTTTCTTTCATCTCAGACTTAAAATTATTAAATAAAACAATAAAGGTACTCGTAATATTTTCCCAGAGCCGACCCCAACCTGACGACGCCTGGCCACCTGGCCGTGTGGTCTGGCTGCCTTGTGAGTGGGAGTTCTGAAATCTGATTTTTGATAGTGATGTTAAAAGGAATGATATGAGAAGAAAATGTGTTCAAAATACTTTTCACCGTTTATTTAAATAAATAAATAAATAAATAAATATCTGTGGACTTTACACACCACGTTAACCTAGCCCCGTGCTAAGTACCGAAAGAATTTGTGTTACGGGTACTAGACAACGGAATATATTTAATATGTTTTTATAAATTTAAGAAATTGTATATATTTAAGATTTTTATTATAAAATTACATATAATACATAGATAAACATCCATGACCAAGGCGGGATTCGAACCCGCGACCCCTGGCGCAACATGCTCCTCTTATCCGAGCCCTGTACCACTGCGCCAGCCTGGTCGTTAAATACAAAATAAGACGCACTTAATACAGACTATTGACACAAAAGCGATTTTAAACTTGTCGAGCACTATTCAAATACTTATAATGGACCTAAATCTGCCCGTAACAAATGCATATTTAAAGCAGTTTCAGCCAGCAGCCGTAAGGAGTAATCACAGATAAACGCCATGGAGCAGGGTTTCTAATGGTTAGATCGCATACCCTGGAAGTTCGCCGCGGATTCATAGGGCTATACATGGTAAAAGTTACGTAGTGACACATTAGATCCATCATGGCATTTGATTTTACTTTAATTTATGCTTGTGAATAATTTGTATAAATTGCCTGTTATGTATTATCTATTATTTGTATTATTTATATATTATATCACGTTATAATATGTTTAGTATTAGTTTTTGTTATTTTTCTCGTTGGTGTTTCCGTGTGGTCACCACATGGCTCAAGCGGAAGATCGGTACTTGAATTTGTACCTACGAATCTTGCAAAATAAACATTTATTTATTATTTATTTGTTCATTATTTATGTTACTGTGGAAAAGACGATGGCTAAGCCTATAGTGGGGTTATTTAGTAGCTACTATAGCTATTATATTCTTCTCAAGAAAAAACATAAACACCTAACTATATTTCCTTTTTTTGTTTCTTTTAAAATACTTTTTGTGATCGTATTGATCGGGCACTGTCGGAAGGTGTCGTCAGAAGTTTACGTTACCGGCGAATATGTTTAAAAAGTTTTATGTATGTTGAGGAAGCAAGGCAAGTGTGTAACACTCATGCAAGTGATATAGGTATACCACTCTGATATAATATGTTATTGTTGTTTAAAGTAACTATTGTTTGTTCTATCAAATGATAAACATCATTTATGTAGGTATTTATAATTATAAGAGTATTTGCACTCTGCATGAATGTACGTAGCCGTATTGGGCCGGCACGACAGAGGAGGTACCTCTCGCTTACACGAAACCGGCGCGCGGCGTAAAGTGACAATTGTGCTGTCGCGTTTCGGGCGGTGTGTGAGTAACCGGTGGCCTATGCTGGAGGAAATAGGGCAACGCATCTGTATGACATCTATACGGATGTCTATGGGCGTCGGTAGTAATGAAAATCGTTCCGATTGCTCGTTCGTCTCCATATACTATATAAAAAAAATTTGGTTGTTTTATTTTTCAAGAAAGTGCCTTTCAGAAACCTGTAATTTGTGGGGTATACTGTGGCCTTAAAATCTAATAGGGGTACATGGAACAAGTTTTAGAAACCCTGCTCGATAGTAACTTCGCAGTCGAGTCACGTACACTCGGTTCCTAGGTGAGCGATATCATATTGAAATTACATGTAACAAGTAATATTATACTGATGTTTTTACCCTACTGCAGAATCAGTAATTTTTTGAGCATGTCGTTGTATATATGTGTACTTCTAAGTTTCTTGCTACTTAGTTGCTGAGTCTATATGACTTCTTACACGAAACGGGACAGAACAGCGATCACTTCCTGCAGGTTTCGTGTAAGCGAGAGGTACCTCCCCGGTCGTGCCGGCCGAATAGGCTGCATGCGTGGTACTACCTCTTACTACAACATGAGACTGAAGCTTATTTTTTTAGTACGAACATGATTTCTCTCTCTTTTACTGTAATGAAATATAAAAGAATTAAAAACAATCGAATGCGATAACGGTACGGTAATATAAAAAATCTAAATAAGTATTGTTTCGATATCAATTGCCCTGCAAATGGCGAAAAAATATGACAGCGGAGAATACCCAGCGCACAATCCACCTGTCACTTTCATATCCAAGTTGAGTACTTTGCCATCTTAAAAAATATAAAAGTTATTTATATATATCGATACAATCATGGCACATCACTATAATCAAAACGAAATATCGTCAATCCTTTTATACGCGTCGCGCCAATGTACATCGCTAAAGGCGCGATCTCCAATTTATTGTTACGTTTTTACATAATCTGTTTTAATCAGGAATATATTCGGGGATTCGAGTTCGAAATTTAAAATTAAAATGAGCTCTCTCAATGAACGCTAAAACGAACACCTGGCATCCCGCCAGGAATTCGGTTTCGTTATAAACTGCTGACGTCCTCGTGAGAGGAATCCCGTAATCGCCACGAGCGAAATTGACAATAGCACAGTTATACATACCGACGGGGATGTTAACGCCATTACATGATCACATAACCGTCTGTTGTCTCTGCTATTAATTGTACGCGGTACTGCCATTGCTATGGGATGGGACTGGCACGACCAGGAAGGTATGTCTATCACATACTGTTTTAGGGACTGCTGACGCGCTTAAATATCCTCATGCCTACTTGGTCTGGCCATAAATACTGTTACAATTAAAAATATAAAAACATTTTACATTTGAATTTAGAATCTGTCATTTGTATAATAATATGATTGTTCATTGTGTTTTCTCATTTTGGCGCCAATACAATATTTGGCGATATTAAAATGAAGTGGCATGATAAAGAGAACAGAAATACACAAAGTGGTAGTTTGTGTAATTGCATTACACAAAGTAGGTATGGAGCCAAATGCAATTTTTAAAACTCTCCATTCACTTGGTATTAGTCAAATGTTTGTGTACCGGGCTAGAACTAGGTACAATGTGACTTCCTCTGTATGTGACAGAGAAAGACCTGTGATCTAGTGTTCATACGAAAAAGGTTGTCAAAGTTGTAAGGGAAAGAATTGGAAGAAATCCGGTCTGTAAGCAAAAAAATGTTTCTTAGGAAATAAAGATAGCACGTAGAACCAGTCATTTCTTAACTGATAAATTAAAATTGAATAAGGTGGTAAAATCGAAACAACTACTGAAGCGGTACGCAAAGGGAGACCTCCCTGTGCGAACCGCTTTAGTAGTTGTTACCTTGAAATATTTATAAATACAGTTTTATCATAAATAAATCATAAATAAACTCACGAATAGTGATGCACTAAGATTTAGTATTCATTAAGAAATTTCATACAAAAAGGTGTGAAATAGTGGCGGAAAGTTTAAATGAATTGCGCTGATGAAACAACGAAGCGCGGCTATTAAACTGTAATTAAATTGGCGTAGAAATATTTTTTAATAAAAAAAAAGTTTTATAATAGGCACTTCAATTGCTGATTTGAGAAACATGACTAGGTTAATATCTCTTGCCTATACGAGCCCGACTTAAAGTAATAGCCATTCAGTTGCATTTCTTGTTTTATAAGAGTCTGGGCTTAAGAGAGGGGTTGGGTTAAAAGATGTATAACTTCTATACCAAAAAAAATAAACATTTATTACGTTTACAGTGTGTTAGTTTAATACACAAACATAAAACAATTAAAAATATAAAAATCTCATTCGAAGTGATCTCCTTTGGCTGCAATACATTCCTTTAAACGTTGAGTGAAGTGACACGGTTCAGTTAGACTTTAATATAATTTACATTTAAATTAAATTACGGGTAACGATGGTTGAAATGATAGAATACTATCGCGTCGTATGATATGTCTAACCTCATCAGATCTGCTTAAATGTATAATAGAAAATAATGTGTATACATATTGAACTGGACATATTCCATACACCATCGCTACAGTTCATAAAGTTAATAAAGCCAATTGTTGAATATACGTACTTACCTAATTATTGAACAATTGAGGTAAGATTGTTGTTATTTTGAATTATTATTTGTTTATGTATAATATTAATTATTTGTTTTTATATTTTTCTTGTAAATATTGATGTATATTAATATGTGTGTATATGTGTGTGTAAAGCGTATTGTGATGATGATGAAGATGAATTGGGCGACAGCAACGTCTCTTCAGGCATGTATTTTACCCATTAAATAAATGAATAAATAAATATTGTGAAGAAACGCTGAAAAATTCCAGCATGTAGCAATACATTGTACAAACATGAATGTCATAATGTTATATAATCCTCATTAATGCGACTCCAATAAATGTCTCATAAAAGATTTTCGTGTAATATAATTTATAACGGCAATATAAAATTGGATCGTGAAAAGTTGAAAACCAATAAAATGTGTCAAAGAATTCTCAGCGAATTTCCATCAGAATGTCTTTAAGAGGAACAATCATTTCGGAAATGTCGAAGTTTTTGGATGCGACAGCAATTTTATTGCAACCATTGTTCCGAATAATTGACTAATCACTATTCATTTGCGAATTAATCAGCTTTTATAGATTGTGCTTTTAGATTTGAAAATAATGAAAAAAAATAATTAATTAATTTAATTTAATAATATACACGGTAACAAATAAACGACGGCTACTAAATACATTGTCGTGGCAGTAGAGTTCATTATTTTAGGAAAAAGCAAATTAACTGAAGGATCTGCTTTTGGTATCCCTATTATAATAAGGGGTAAGTCTAAAGAGCAAATTCACTACACTCTTTCTCCCATGAGGGATGATGCGACGTTAGAACCTCATCCAACTGCCTATTTTCCAAGTTTTCAAAAACCAATCCAGAATGTTTATCAGTGATCAAGGAACGTACACAATTTTGTTTTAGAATTCTAATAAGTACATAATCTAATTTTCAAATGAAAGATTCGTAATTTATAAAACCCGCGATAACGCTTCTTTAAGTAAAATGGCGTCTTGGGACATATTAGCTATGTAGCGATCCGAAAATCACTGCCAGTATACTATTTTATAGAACTTTTTTATTGTTGTTAGAGGCACACACCTCTATGGAGGCAGCGTCGGTTTCTTTAGGTACGGACTACGTGTCATCATCAGTGAAGGAGACATCACCAAAGGTGGCATCGAACAGTATGCGCCACTATATGCCACTGATCTCACATTCCATAGAGACCCCACACAGAGACGATGAGGACGCGTTCATGCCCCAGGATATCAATTATTTACATATTTATATTGCAGCGAATTAGTACGTCTTTAATTGTTGGATCTGAAAAATAAAATTATAAGCAGTAAGCAGTTTTAGGGTAAAGTAACGGGTTGACAATACGGCCAAAATGTTACACGTTACCATGACAACATATTTGATAATAATGACAAGACAACGTCTGTCGGCCACATGGTAATGATCTTAGATGAAGTATAATGATACAATGCATACAATTATTATGATTTAATGTACTTTACAATGTAAAATTTAAACCATGGAAGCTATTATTTATTCAAATTAAATTATTTTTTGTTATTCTAGTTTGAGGTCTCTGGTAAATCTGGGCAAATTTTTATTCAACTTCGTGCTCTAGTTTTATATGCAAAAGTTTAACAACAACCTTTCTCATGTCTAATATTTGTATTATTACTACGGAAGCAGGGAACTATTCATTCAATGTCCTTGGCAAATATCTCCCAAATACTTTTAGAAGTTTTTGCATAAAAAATAACGAACATCTTGAATATATATTTCTTGTGTGCGTGTGTATGTCACTGAACTACTCCTAAACGACAGGATCGAGATTTGTCGATTTTTTTTTGTGTGTTGAAAGGGATTTGAGAATAGTTTAGATAGAATAGATGAAACCGCGGGAGGCAGCTAGTATAGGATATTTATAAGTTTGTAAAAATATAAACAAACGTTGCAGCGCTTGCTTTAAAGAATCGCAGGACTGTTGAAATATTTAGGAGACTACTGATACATACTCGTAGTAAGAAAAATGCCACGCTGCATTCACGCATGTAACCGAGTTGGGCCGGCACGACCGGTACGGTACCTCATCCTTACTGGAAATCGGAATAAAGTGACAACTGTGCTGTCGCGTTTGGTGGGGTGTGTATGTAGCCGATGGCCCATGAAAGAAGTAGGAGAATGGAGGGCAACGCATCTGTATACCTCTATGCTAATGTCTTTAGGCGTCGGTGGTCACGAAAATTTCTTCGACTGCTCGTTTGCTGCTAAGATCAAAGTGAAGTGAACATAGTGTGTAAAACTAATGAAACGTTTGCATATCTCTAATTTATATTACTGAGCCTACGGGTTATGTCCGACAGGGTTTTCATTAATTAGAGGCAAATCTTAGTGATGCTAATAACGTATTTACTTATCATCAATCAAATTTGGACACAACATAGAGCTAAATCATATCACCGGCAATATATCACCATACACTGATATATTATTATCTTCTAAACTCAATAAACAAACAAATATTTATCTTCCAATAAGAAAGTAATATCACCGATATAAAATAAAAATCCACCGTAACACCATGTTACCCAGATACAAAATTCACAAACATATTGTTTGACCTTTCAAACATTAAACTTCCACATTGTAATGCTCGGGACATATTGCTTTTCGTACTTTCAAATTGGCCAATATCAGCCATTTACGAAACCGGCAAACTTTTATATTGCCTGCGCAAACTTCAACAACACTTCGGTAATATTTGAAGATTTGCAAAATTTTTGACCAAAACTTTCCAGTTACGTTTTTTGTTTGTAGGTGTTATTGGGGTATTACTTTACAAGAAAAAGTTTAGAGAAATATCGTACGTTGTTTTGTGAGTAAATAATGCGCTACACTTAATATAACAAAATAGTATGCACAGCTACATATAAAATGATAAATATTTTTTCCTATTTACAAATGGTTGTAGAATGAAATGTTACGTAAGATTTGAAGTTTAATGAGTATAGAATGAAGGTGATGGTAATCATATAATAATATGTCAAAGTATTAATAAAGAAAAAAAAGTTGAAAATCATTCATCATCATCATTTTCAACGGCCAGAAGACGTCCACTTGACATAAGCCTCCCTAAGAATGAGCGCCAGAATTCACGACGAATCATCACTTTGAGTCCACCGGGTCGGACATTGTCCAACATTTTCTTTACATCGCGAGGCCACCACTAGAGAACCTTACTTCCAGTGCCACTTCAACATGCTTACTTTAAGACCAATGTCGGTTAGTCCCGTTCTCACACGTCTCATTGAGTTTCGGGTCATGTCTCGAGGAGAAATTCCGAGCATAGCTCACGCTGAGCTTATTTTAGAGGCCATATTTAAGGACCAATTCTCGGTTCCTCAAGTTATTACTGATAACTGACACAGGTCGAAGACTTTAGTCTTTAGGCACTGTGGTATATGGGCCCGACCGACCGAAAAGGAACTAGTTGGATTATTTAGGCGATCGACTTCTTTCTTGAAATTGAATTTACCTAACTCGACTATTTATATTAGGTACAGATACTGGTAAACCACTTCAAGAAGTGATTTCTCTACGTAAACCTATACCAGGTGCAACATGAACGTTGGACATGAGTTTTGTTTTCTCCAAGTTCATCTTAAACCTACATTTTGGGAAACTTGCTCTCTCCGAACATTTGGCTCAAGTCTTCCAACGATTCTGCCATTACCATGATATCGTCTGCGAACAAAAGGTGAGTAATGTATGTCGTCATTTAAGGTAAAAACCAGTAGTCAAACACTCAGTAGCGAAAAGAAATACTAATGAAAACCTAAGAGCCAAAAGTTTGGAGCCTCAGATTGGAGCCGAAGTAGACAGCGTGACATATATCTAAACTCAACAGGCGTTAGGAATTTAAAGAGAACTTTTTAATAATTGCAACGCTTAGCAAAAAATAATACCTAAATAACGCAAGATAAAATTAATGTACAAAATTAGGGAATATGTGAGAGCCCGAATTAATTATGCAGTTAGGACATCCGTTCGTTGTAAGCGAATCTCGTCTTTATATGAACATATTAGGAGCCTAATTTGCATTCCTTCGATATACCTTGGAGGAAAGGACGGCGCTGGGTGATTCCGAATTAAATTTTAATATTTTAACATACAGAGTCATGGTGAAAATGAAATTTATGAATATTTAAGGCAGCGCGTTCGTGAGATGTTCAAAAATGTCTTTCATTATTATCGCTTCATTATTTGGCACCACTACACCTAGGTGTTTAAATAAATGCATTTTCTGGTTGTTCAGGTTAATATAATATGGCGACATATCATAATATTATTTTTTTATTTTATTTTGCTAAATCAGCTTGGCTTTTAACCGACCATTGCTACCCCTGTGTTTCCAGAACTGACAGCGGCAACCACTAGTGACGCTTTGGTTAAATCATCGTAGAAAGCCAAGATGCTGAAACTGTCGTGAGCTGCGAACTGTTTTACGCAGAAGAAAATAGCAGGAGTAGGATTTGTTTTAATTTTATACTTCTTATATATTTTGTGTTTGGAAATTATTGTAAATTATTAACTACTGGCTATGTCCCGCGGTTTCACACGCGTAGATTTCGATACCGTGGAAAATAGAAAATCATCCGATGGCATCCCACAGGAACCTTTTATCGGGATAAAAATCAAGTTACCCTCTATGGTGTTGCCAAATTTCATGAAAATCGGTTCAGCAGTTTTTGCATGAAGGAGTAACTAACAAACAAACATACAAACTTTCGCATTTATAATATTAGTAAGATTAATCATAGTTATCGTGTTGTTTTCGTTTACAGAAGTTGTTGTGAATGTCAAGATATTTTATATGACTACTAGATACTCCCAGTATATAACAACTTGTATAACTGCAAAGCACATTCTTATTACTATTATAACTTTATTATATATTATGCTGTTAACACAAAATCATTTTTTTCTTTATTTCTATCAGTTTTCCTTTTTGTTTTTCTTTTACATTAACAATTTTCTCGCTCTGTTCCCCAGTAATACACAATTTACCGTAAAATTATCCAGTAAATGTAGCATCGAATTCAATTTTGAAACCCAAGTATTTCCCAAGGGAGCACTGAATCAAAAACTCCGTCCTAAAAGAGAGAGTACAGACGGGGACCAATGCTATTTATTAATGCTTATATCAAGTGAATATGTAATTATTGCTACATATGTCCCGTGGCTTCACCCGCTTAAATGTATTCCAAATATTTTATATCTATTATTATAATATTATATTATTGGTAACCTATATCTATCCCAAATAACAAAACAAATACGCTTAGTTGTTTGTGCGGAAGAAGAGCAAACTTATTTACAAACTTTAAAAATATTGTAAGACCTACTAGTCCTAGATTAGTTGACCGTGCTACGATAGACGCTCGGATTGAATGGACGGAATCTTAGTCATTTTAATGCAATAGCAAAGTCACTTTACCCAAATGGGTATTCCCTAAAATACAGCTAAAGTTTTGGCATTTAGAAATATCCCAAAACCCCTACGTCAACAAAAATTTCATATGACGCAATCCGATCGGATTCGATTTATTTTGATTGTTGAATAAATCGGATTACGTTTATACAACAAAAGATGGAACAGTTCCCGCGTCAAATGCAAGACAACTTCGAAAATGTATTTGACTTCTCATTCTATTTTTTATATACTACTTCCATTCGGATTATAGATCGACCCAGCTGATACTTCGTATTTTCTTTGCCAAACATTTTATTTGTTTTTTTTTCTGAATGGAATTATTTTCAACGGAATAAAAAACTATTTTTTAATAAACTTTTTTATTTATATCGTTTACTGTTTGAGCAAGGATATTTTATACTCGCGGTATAATAAACTAAGTCGTAGGGGCTGACGATAGAAGTGAAAACTTACAAGTATCTTAAAATGCTATCGGTACCCACGTAGCAAGGAAATACGTACGCCACGTAGTATACATGAGAATTTAAAAAAAAAATTTGCTACGTTTCTGACAGACTATTAAAGAGAAAGCTGAGAAAAGGAGGGCAAGCAATATATTGTGGTAGTCACCAAAAGAAACCGACAGCACGTTTATCGCCTGCCGTTCATTACTAAAATATGGGATTCATTAGTATGTAGTTCTATATATGCATATAGAATAAATATAGCATATTTAAACTCAGAACAGTACATAAAACTTTACAAGTTTGCACAATATGTGGAATCAAACAACATAAATATGTTCTGGTCTCCAACTTCAGCCATTACACGCCGCAGACTCAAATATCACGGCGTGTTTAGTTCTAGCGGGGCCATTGTGGCCGTTATGTGAAGCATTTCCAAGTTTTTATAGCGCGGTCAAGGAGATTGATGGCATACCTTGTTTCATTGGCTATTGTTTGTAAATAAATTCATGAATGTGCTATGACATATCAAGGGCTAACTTGATTTTAACCAGATATAATAATAACATTCTTTTTTTTGAAAGGACGGTAAATCTAGTCCACTGGAAAGAAATCAGTAAATCGTCGGCTAAAGGTGTTAGCTCATTCGATGCACTCAACGTATGGCATTCAAATGTAAGCTTTATGTTGTGTTTCTAAGGAGTGAATTAGTCAACTTTGTAAGTTGATACGACGAACGTACGACGCGTGATTCGATTCACCTTTTAACAACTGACAAAGTTGACTTAAGTTAAGGAATTTGGGAAAAGAAATCGAAATGGAGTCGGCGTCGAGTCGTTATAATGTGTGAATACCTTTAACGTGCTCTGCAAAGCACGCAGGTTTTACGCTGACAATTTCCCGACATCCGACTATTAGAAATTGAAATATCTGAATTCATTGGTCCCTTCCCGTCTCAGACTTATGGAATCATGACTGTGATATTTATTTCCTATCCCTTTTTTCTTTTTTTTCTTTTTTGTATTCGCAGGGGAATGCATTTATGCACGCTACCCAGGAGACAGTCGTCCAGTCGGGCTCGACGACGGGCTTACCCCTACCGACTAAACCCCTGCGGTTGCCTTCAGCCGCTATAACTGGAGGGCCCCGGATCTGAAAGCAACAGGGCGCCTCCAGCGACAGGTAGGCCTCGGTGAAAAGGCCAGACTCTTCCTCCTTGGGGACTATCCGGCTGCCTTTGAACAGTCCCTACTCCAAGTTGGAACCGTGCAATGGGGTCATGTTCCCATCCTAACCCCTGATCCCAATGCTCCAACGGTGCACACCACGCCGGTCGTCCTACTCCGCTCCGCCCTCTGCTGATTCAGAGGGACGGGTGAAGGACCTCCGGCATTAGCTGGTCCCATCCGCTGAGCGAAGCCCACCCGACGCGTCCCCACCCGGGATCCCTCTTGGTTCACCGTGGTTGTCCAAGTCACGGCTACTAAGCCCCTCACCACGACAAGGTGGAGATCCGTCGAGGGGGTACTTATTTCTTACCCTTACATAATGTATTGCAACCAAAATAAGTCAGCATTACCAAAAATAACAAAGCAACAGGTACGATGTCGCTCTTCCAGTGATTTCCGAGTATCTAGTAGCTCATTTTAGAATGGAGGGGAAGGAAGTCAAAACTTTTGCATGACAATCATCGGCTATGGACTATATAAGGGGTCCATAATAATAATAATAATAATAATAATAATATTTGTGAACTTTACACACCACGTTAGCCTAGCCCCGTGCTAAGTACCGTAAGGACTTGTGTTACGGGTACTAGACAACGGAAATATATTTAATATGTTTTATAAATTTAAGAAATTTTATATATTTAAGATTTTTATTATAGAAATACATATAATACATAGATAAACCATCCATGACCTAGGCGGGATTCGAACCCGCGAGCCCTGTACCACTGCGCCAGCCTGGTCGTCCATGGGCAGAAGTGGTCATCAGAAGGTGCTTGTAAATATCTTTATGCTATAAAAATACTAAACAGTATATAAGTAGCAAGTATTCATAAAATATTTATTCAACAGCCTAAAGCATTTTTAATCCCAACGTTTCTATTTGAAATAAAATAATCAAGAGACTCGGCATAAGAAGCTTAAACATTTAAACCGAGCGAATATAACGCAAATGTTGAAGGCGAAGAAAAATGTAGCAAGACGAAAGCTTCGCTATTCAAAGACTCACGCAAACATTGGCGCGCTCACGTACAGACGGCACTGTGGAATAGCGAACATTTAAATGTGCCTATAACATACTTTTCTAAATTATTTTTCATAGAAGAGCAAATAAGCAGCCTTATCTTTGGATAACTAAAGAACACTAGAAATAGAGGGGGTAACATACGAAGTCGACACGTTTTATCAACTCTGGATTCGCTTTGGGCTGTTTGTATCTCGCGACAAAGTACTACAGTAAGTAGTTTTGTCACAAAAATTACAATTACAGGTGTCAAGGATCTGTGAAGGGCACCCAGCATAGTACACCTTAATAGCTAGTCAGTCTCCGACAGGCACAAGCTTCACACAACCTCCACAGAAGGGGCAAATCGGGACTGAGCCGTGGGGTAAAGAGCCCTTTCCTGCTACTGTTAAAAATGTACTAGACCTTTGGTTGAACTATTTCCTCTCGCGATGCTGGAAAGAATAAACCTTGGGCTTTTGAGCTCCAATATAAAGGTATGTACGTGTATATGAATATTAGGGTTATTTTTAAGCACTTTTACCAAATAATAACAACAAAAAAAAAACATGAAGAGCATAAATGCTACACTGATGCTTTCCCTCCACATGTTACAATATATAATTAACTAGCATGTTATGTTACAACAATTGTGTACGGCAAAACAGGTAAAAGAAAAATAGGGAGACCAACATAAAATGGTGCCCTTATAATAAGTATTTTGCTTTTTTTTTAATAAAATAAATTATAATCTTAAAATAACTTGACTGCTTCTTTAATCTGTGTCTTTTAAATTTGTTTCGATTCCAGGATTAATATTTTTCAAATTCCATATAGAATTGCCAACTACTAACATCTGATTTCATAGAGCAAGTTAAGCAGTTGGTCCTACACTTGATTTCAACTTTTTTGCATTTTTAGGGTTCCGTATCTCAAAGAGAAAAAACGGAACCCTTATAGGATCGCTTTGTTATCCGTCTGGCTGTACGTCTGTCAAGACCTTTTTCTCTAAAACGCGAGAAGGGATTAAGCTGTAATTTTTGTCAAATACGGAGGTTAGTTACGTCTTGATGCCTTGAAAAAATCACACTTCTAAGTTAACGCAATAAAAAGTTATAGCCAATTATGCACAAATTTTGTATGAAAACTACTTTGTCGAAAACCAAAAAATTATCGGGTACTTCCCGTTGACCTGGAGTTGTGAAATTTGGCAAGAAGTAAGAACATAATATAGCACATATAAGAATAAATCTGAAAACTAGTAAATTTTATGTAGACCATTGGAAAAATCATTATCAACTTATTACTGTAATTCGCCTACTAAATGTGTGTGCAACCGCTTATATACGTTTGTCAACTTAAACGGCAGGCGTAAAGTTACAATAATTGGAAATCATGCATTACGTTTGGATTACGGAACCCTCGGTGTGCGAGTCGGACTCGCACTTGGCCGGTTTTTTTTTTAGGATATCTTAACTAACGCTGGTTGAACCGTAGGGCACTTGTGTGATTAAAAAAAAGTAATTTTGTACATTTCAATTAGAAATTTTGAAATGAAAGAGAGATTAGGTCTGATCCAAAGTATCAGTGTGCGAATAAAAATAAATGTTACGTTAGATGTATAAAGGGGCAGGTGAAAGGTTAACAAATTATTATTTAATAAACTATATGCTATGCTCAGTGTTTCTCTGAGAGATTGAATCCGGAACGAAGTAATTCGCCAGAGACCTAGAGTATATAATATGCAACTACAATAAAGTGGCAGTGGGCCTGTCATATCTGCTGTAGAACCAATGATCGTTGGGGTCGACTGGTACTAGAGTGGAGACCGCGCACTGGAAAACGAAGTGACTAGATGGAGCGACGACATAGTACGCAAAGCTGTGAGTAGGAAGTGGAAAATGATAGCTGAAGATCGAGTCTAGTGGCGTGCTATGAGAAAGGTCTATGTCCACCAGTGGACTGATATAGGGTGATAATAATGATAATGATGCTTCGCGTATTGTAATCGACATGACAATAATTATGATTTTTACAAAATTGATAACTATGCAATTTCGTAGGATTTGAAATAATTTATAATTCCCATTAGGAAATAGGTCACCTAACGGTTATAAAATAAAATAAGTTTTTATTATCTGACATAGGTACACAAAGGTAAGCACACACTCACGCTTGCAAATACGCGCATACGCAAGCTCACATGCATACTGCGCACAGTTACCTTAACATTTTGTACTAGTTACTTAAACAATAAACTATAATACGTGTATTATAATGACATTTAGGTTCGCCACTGTACCCAACTGTGTGTCAGCACACTTGAAGTATGTGGCACCTCCATCCATTCTTGGAAACTGTTTAGTTACCTTCAAGATAGCATTCCCATCGAGCGCTTTGTGCTTGCCGAATGTTGAATATGCAATGATTGCGAATAATATGTCACATAGATTGTAACCTGAGCCTTATTGCATTGTTGTATGAAAATGTATGAAGACTGAGGGCGAATCTCACATCTGCATTGTGAATTTATATTTTGTATAACTAAAATGCAGATACTTTAATAATCCATAATGTGAATAAGTTACTAACCTAAAGACAGTTTTAACCTCGGGCTCACTGCGATCATATCAAAGGGTCACACGTGGTCTGTCTATCCTCGATACACAGGAGTAGAAGCGGTGGCAACGTTTGGTGGGCCAAATAAATAAATACCTAAACGAATTAATGTTTTATGTCTAAGTTAAATCGAATCTAAAAGTCAGCTGATTTTGACACACTATTTGCTTGCTACTACTCATGTACTCATGTACCTACATATAGCAAGCTATATTCATGCTTACCTATATCAGTGTATTAAACAAAAATATATTTTAATCGATACAGCAGTTGCACTCAATACAGTAGCAAGAGATAGTTAATGGCCTGCGCAAACGAGGGATTTGGTCTTGAAATTGGAACTCAGAAATACCACTTACATAGTTGAAAATCTACCATCCATTCGTAATTCCAAATAAACATTTCTACCAACCCGACGGATGACACGCACAATAGAATTGTAAATCCAGTATATTTGTAAACATTAAATGCAAATTCATTAGCACACGAACAAGTAAGGCCTCGGTAATTCATTCGCTTTGTTGAATTCAATCGTCCAACATTACCAATTATAACCGGTTTATTCCGGCGAGATGAGAAATTAGTGAATAATAGAATGATTTTATCGTTAACAAATGGCTCGACAAATTATTTGTGTTCAGTTACGTTGAAGCGAATTAGTGCATTAAGCAGGTTTTCTGTTTGATTATCATTTACCAAATCTTCAAAATATGATCAAGGGTAAGTAAAGGGCTTTTTATTATAGAAAAAGTAAATAACTCCACGACTCTGTTTAAAATAGAAATATTCAAAAACTAGCTTTAGTCCGAAACGAAATCAGACTCGGCATTTCTCTCTCAGCAAAAAATTATTGCCACTTAATTAATGTGGCAGTGAAGGCAATCAAAGCTGTTTCCATGTGACGTTCATCTGGGTCCAACAGGCACCATTTGGTGTAACTTTTACACCATACCAGGTAACATTCTATCGCTTGGTATTCTGAAGGTGACACTTATAGTATAATATTATTTAGCATATAATACATTGTAAAGCTGTATGCGCTAATCTCGGAAACTTCTTGTACGGTTCGAAATATTCTTTATAATATATTAGATAGCTCATTGATCGAGAATAATGAGGAAATATATAACATATTTTAAATTTTAGATAAAAAATGTGTGTGCTTTAGACCACACAACTGAAGTAAAACTTAATTATTATTAATTTTATACACAAATTCATTACCGAAGTAACAATGACCTAACATGTCAAATGATATTTATTTTTTTACATACAAAAAGTTTTACTTAAGTCGAACTTGAATTTTAATTCTGAATGACCACTTCCATTGACCTCGCCCGATGCCTGATTTTTGTAACGCTCTCGCCAGCTTACTCCCTAAGTCAAGCGCGCGTGTAGAAGTTTTTCTACAAAAACTGCAACGACAATGGACGCTAACTTACAAACTAATTACTTTGACAAACTAATGCCAAGAGACAAGTAGGTTTAAAAGTTTGTAAAAATTACCAAAAAAAAAAATTTAGGAAATATTTGTACTTAATTTTGTTTGTTCATTTTGACATTTAGACTTTTTAAAATTAAATATTCTTTTACATTTAGAAAAGGGATAGAGGGATAATATATTACCTACACATTATTTCTGAGTAACATAGGCCATATACATTACTTTTAGAAGGGATCGTGCGAAGTCGGTACGGGCCGCTAGCCATATATAAAAAGCTGGATGAAACAGGGACGAAATATGAAAATGAAATTGTGAAATTACCATAACATTTACATATAATTCGGGTGTGGATTTTTAGTCGGCGTTGTTACGCCAGATGCGCCGCGTTCACAGACCGTTACGGTACGTAGCGGGCTCTAAATCTAGGAGGCCATGTTTTAAACAACCGCCATTATGTTTCCCCTCGCGTGAGTGTAGGCACTTGACTTTGTCAACCGCATTGTATTATGCGGCTGACTTGTAGGTAATATCGAAGTAGGGTTTAACCTATTTCGTATCTTAATCATCTCAGCATTAGCGGTCTTTAGATAGGAAAATTTGTTGTGCGTAGTCGTAATAAAAAAAATAGTATATCTTTGTGCCCTGCTGAATAGCAGCTTCGCTGCGCGTTTCCGGTAGCCTAATGGAGGCAGGATAAGGAGGGAAACATCTGCAAAACAATTATACCAATATTTTTAAGCGTGAAACTACAGATCTTTCGAAAAACCCATGGCCCATGGAGGTGGGAGGAGAAAGGGGGGCAGCGCATCTGTATAGTCTATATGCCGATGTCTATGGGCGTCGGTAGTCATGAAAATGGCTACAACTGCTCGTTTGCCCCCCTATACCATAAAAAAAAAGACTCGACGGCTCGTTTGCTATTTTTAACTACAAAATCGTGTTGTAGGTAAAAATTAGATTATATTGTTATTCGCGCAACCGGAAAAATAATTTCTATTTACATGCCTGTGACAATCAGAATTAATTCAGATGTTTTTTCAACTTCCAAGTACATTTAGTCTGCTTGTTAGAATCTGTGGAACAAAAGGAGAAAAAAGACCGCGAAATCCTCCCAGCTCGTTTTTCAGCGATGGAGGTCATATCTATACAGGGTTAGTTTTTGGTCACCGGCCAAATTTTCAGGTTTAGTACCGAATCAATAGTTTTTTGAAGTCGATATATTTCGTGTACGAACAACGATCCATGTATTTTTACCGATCCTGTGTGAGACCCGGTGGACCCCCAAATAAACCGAAGACCCACTAAAACGCCACAGGTTCTATCGGCCGCAGATACTGATGTGCCCCGGGTCTATTCGCTGCTCAACACCTCCGCGACTGGCCAGTCCCCCTTAAGGGACAGGACTCCTCCAAAATCTATTGACAAACCTCCTCTTCCTTAGACAAATAGTAAAAGAAGTTATGTCCCATGATACTCCGTAAATACGTAAATTTAATCCCTCTTGCAAAGGTACATCCATAAAGAATAATATTTACGGTCCAATTTCATCCAAAACAGAAAACTTTATGATTTTAGGTTATTAGACTAATAAATGAATGAAAAATACGGATAAATAATCTAAATAAAACATTTGCAGTGACTAAACAATACCAATATAATAATACTGCAGATGAAAAACCCATTCTTTATTTAATAATAATAATAATAATAATAATCGTTATTAAGAAACACCCTAATACATTTTGTCTCAGTGTGTGTGTTGTTGATGATGATGATGTCTTAATAAATAATAAAGAAAATTAACATATTTGAATGACAAACCACAATAGAGGATACATAGGATGACACAATACCGACTATTTACTATGACACTATTCCGAGGACGTAGTAAGGACTGTTTAGAGGCTGGCTCTTTCACCGAGGCCTGTCTCTAGTCGGTATTGCACTAAGTATTGAGTCTGACTTAGGTCCATCTGAGCTTTTACGTATCTTACATAATTGTATTCCTCAGCGTCAACAAAAAAAAAGAGTATCATACAAAAATCAAAACGTCTCCTTTGGTGGTAATGATGTGGCGCTTCACAAATAGACTTTATCATGAAAGAATTAGCCTCAAGTCATAATATCCAGACTCAAAGTTTCCGTTGCAAACCCAACGCCGTGTGTTTCCAACATTAACCTTTCTTCTCACGTAGCAGACCCGCTATATACAACCTCGCCGTGATTGCAGGCACACGTCAATAATAATGTATAGATTTGGGAATAAGAGATACGAGAAAACTCACGATTTGTGGACCCTACTACTAGTAAATAATGAAGTAGTGATTTAGAGAGGTACGTGACGTATATACCAATATGGATTCTATTCACGTTGGATTAGGTAGAGTTTCAAACGAGCGCACTCGATGAAACGGACTTAGAAATGCATTCGCAAAACATTTCAGAGCAGTAACAAATGTAAAGTAATCAACTGGAATCAGAGTTTGTGAAAATTTTGTATTCAGAATTATTGTCACTCCGTATTCATCAATTTATACCTATTAAATGTCACATTTGTGGGTACTGAGGAGCATACCCAAATGCCCAGAAAAAAAATATCCAAACGTAGATGATGTTTCCACAATTTTATTTTAGGAGACACAGTGCCACGCTACACTTCAGTTCAATTGGGCTAGTTGAAACGTCTAAGGTACTCTCAGCTCTCGCTTACATGATACCGAGCCAAAGTGATAATCTTGCGTTTCGTATGGTTTGTGAGGTGCTTGTGGCATAAGTATTAGAAAAATTATAAAGATGCGTCGAAAATCACCAAAATGTTTACAAGTTATATATTATATAGATATTATCTTACTATTAGATGTCTCAGGAATTTAATTCTCTGCTACGTAAAGAGCCTAGTAGGTAATACGCTAAAAACCATGCCAGGTTTAGTTTTCAAAATGTATGTAATGTAGGTGAATCTACTGACACCTAATTTTAAATCCGTCATGATGTTCAGACAGTAGGGGTAGGGGCACAAAAATCTATATATTACACATAGGTACATACATACGGTTGACACATATTACCTATCTTCTGTTGCACTCCGGTAAAATGTTAGATAATTAGTTATTACCTACAACTGAATCTTGATTTAGCATATACCTTCAGGATTACTAGGACTGAATGGCCGCTAAAATGATCTACCACAACTCGGTTACTCCGACTAAAGGTGGCTCCACACTCCCGCTTACGCCTACACAGAGCTTAATTTATTCGAATAATTGCCATTTTTACCCTTCTTATTAGAGCACGTATTATACCTACTAGATTATATTATGTCCTGCACTCGTGTTAGGTGGCATTGGTTTAAACAAGAATCATTCTTGATTAAACCAAGAAAAAAAAATTATTATGATTTTGTCAAACGTGTAAGCAATACATTGTTTAATTTTTGTTTTGCTGAGAAATGCATTGAATATGTCTTTATGGTCTCGAGGTTGAACCATTTAAACGGATACTCATTAAGCCTCGCGGGTGTTAGGTGACAGATAATATTATGCTGTCTCGCTATGTATAGTTTGAGAATTTTCAGTAATCCACTTGGAGAGGAAGGAGGAAACTAGGGCAACAATCCAAGCAGCATAATAATAATTATTCTGATGTCAATGGACATCCGTAGTCAACATTAAAGCTCATAACTGTTGCTTACCGCTGTATACAAAAAAAAACATATTTTACAGATAAAAATATATAATCTTGAATAACCTAAACAGTGTGGAGCAACCTTAACGGAGTCCAGCAATAAAATTATCGGAGCGTGCAACATGAGCTCAATTTACAGAAAGCAATATTTCTCGTATGAATTTACACTAGCTCCGTCTGGTGGTCAGTGGTCGGACTCTATATGCGGTGATTCTATTAAATTATGCGCGACATATTTGAGTTAATAATTTAATATCGGAGTTAAGAAACTATTGAAGTGAGGAGCGCAATCGAGTAAATCAGTAAAGTAACCTTTAACACATAGGTACATTACTCTCCTTTCAGTTCATCATCAAGTTCGTTCTTAACTCCATTTCAATCGAAAGCTCGAGAATCGAGTATTTATGGTCGATGGGGGTGCAGACCCCCCTTTTTTCCCAGCTAGTCTGGGAGGAGGCAAACCGGATTATTAAGATTAATAGGTTATGCTATTATTATCTTGGCCAGAAGGACAGCGGGTGTCCTCCTTTCTCCACCTCTGACGGAGGGGAGCAGCTCACGCGCGGCAGCTAAAAAGTGGCCGACACGGGTCTTGAGCTAGAAGCGCTCTATGAGCTATCATGACTGGGCTTTTATTGTATACGGGAGGTAAGATATTTGAAGAGAAAATTAAACGCGAAACGACAGGGATAAATTTTATTAAATGCGTCAGCGATATGCAGCTCATTTTTACTTTATAGTTTTAAGTTTTACTTCTATCGGCAGTCCCTATAATTTTTTATTATTATTTAGGAAGCTAAGTTTACGTACAAAAAAATCTGTACTTACGAAATGTGGTAATTGAACTATTCGCAGTGTGAAAACGTACCGTAGATATCAAGTCTGATCTCATATTTACTTGATCTCTTAGAATGTAACAATATCAACGAACAAATATTATTTTATACCTTTTTATTTCGGAACACGGGCTCGTTTTATTTGCGAAAGGCGGCTGCTCCAAAATTAAATGAGCGTATGAAAGAACATCTAATTGTGAAATGACACAGATGGAGGATAAAGCAGATGTACACAACGTTGCTAAAATACCGCAAAAATACAGAACATTTCATGAATGTTTAAGCAAATGACGAAAAAACCGTAGGACTTTTGTTATGATACTCGCAAAATGCAAAAAATAACATTCGCAACAGCAGTAATTTACAAGCTATGTTTGAAATGTATTTTTGTATCATTTTTGCATGTGCATAATTTTTAAAATATCATTGTTGTACTCTGCCTCATTTGCGTTTTGTTTGAAATAAAAAAGGTAACGTCATATTTTTTACGAAACGTTTCTAGCCTTCTGATAAACTACGTAAGCCATGTCACGAATTACAAATGTAGGTATGATTTTGTTAAAAAGTCTTGTGAAGTTTTTTTAAGTCTGATAAGCTTCTGAAATTATGTTACAAATAAGCCGTATCCCGCGACTTCACCCGCGTTTAATTTGGAAAAAATCCATATAAACTTCAACTCCCTATTTCACCCCCTTAGGGGTTGAATTTCTAAAAATCCTTTCTTAGCGGATGCCTACGTCATAATAACACCTACCTGCATGACAAATTTCAGCCCGATCTGTGCGTTGATAGATGGCTATGTCTGTGTCTATGTGTATGTAGATTTGAGAGACGAAAGGTTTTGTTCTAAGTCAACGAGATAGAATACATTTTCAAGTCTCCTAACTTAGAGTTTGGACAAGAGTAATAAGGGATCGTTTGTCCTTCGTCTCCATAAAATGATTATCGTAGTTAGCGGGAGTTATGCCGCTAGCTACTATACGAACATTGCGCCAAATTTTGGCTTCCTGTAGGAATTAAGGTGCAAGTTATCAAGCAAAGAAATATCTCCTTTTTGTTCCTACTCGTCCTACTAACATTATAAATGTTCAATTTTGTAAGTATGTCTGTTATTTTTAACGTAAAAACTACTAATCAGCTTTGGATATAATTTGGCACATATTATATCGATTATAAACAGAAATACCATAAAAATGTTCCTACTAGGTAATGCATGGTTCCCTTAGTATTGATTATGTGCGAATAAAAAATCAGTAAACAGCTAGTAGTGTGTAGCACGTAAAAGCTTATAGGTAGAAATTTCTGATTATATTGTAGAGATAGTTTTAGAATACCTTCAGGAATAAGTTAAGAAATATTTTGGATCCCGCAAAAAGGAAAGGCGGAGGAGGAGTTAATGTTACCCGGATGTTAATGCAGGGTACCGTAATAAGCTAATAAGCATCAACATAATCCGTTAAACTAGTTTTATGGTTATGAATTACTGAGAGTTAATTTCCGAGTCGCGCCATGGTATATTCAGATGTTCGTGGATGAATTCTTTACGACCGCACCTTTGACCCGCGGCCGCCATGCATAAAATATGAACACCCGAAGGGTCAGCGTTCTACTTCATATCATAGTTCGATGAATTCGTAGCGTGAAAAAGGATTTCGCTTTCGGATCTTAGGAAAAGTGGAGCATATTTTGAGTATAATATATTTTTGTCGTATGTTTATAACGGATTATTTTCGTTGGCAGGGTTTTGCTAGTGACACGAGTCGGACATGTTTTTATTTATTAATAAAGGTCACTTGGAGAGGTAAAATTTAAAAAGTACGTAAATGTAAAATTAATTAATGGATAGCGAAAATTGAAAAAAATATCTTATTTATCTCTTAAAGTGATAACATGAATTTCCATAAAAAAGTAACAATATGTAGTACTAGCGGACGCCATCAACTTCGTTTATGTGAATCCGTTTTTTTACCGCAGTCGGTTAAAAAGTATTATATAGCCTTCCTCGCTAAATTGACTACCTAATACTGAAAGAATTTTTCAAATCCGAAAAAATCCGTTCCAGAATTAGCGCGTTCAAACAAACAAAAAGCTTTATATTATTACTATAGATTAACTATACCTATTGATAGGGGCTTGTTTGTGTCCAGTGACGTAAATACGGATAGAGACTTGTAATGCTATTATTATAAGGTCTTGATTAAGGATATTCAATAACTTGTAAATAGGTTCTCTGAGTGAAGTCCCCTGCAACACTGGTGATCATTACTCATTTTCAGCTGAAAGAGTAACAAAAGATAACATGGGATGTGTTTGGTACATGACTTAAGTCATTTTGTCGTAGCATCACGCCTGTCCAATACGATGAGCCAAATATGACGTCGATACACGTATACGTTACGTACTGCCCATCTATTGGACAACAAATGTTCCTACCCCTCCATCCATGACTCGTGTATTCGTATTCAAAAAAAAATATACGCAAGGAACCGAAAAAAAAAAAAAATACGCCAAGAACCGACACGTAGTTTTGATTTATCCTACTTCAAAAAGTTATAATAGGCTGTTTGATTTATATAAAATTTGATCATAAAATATGTAGTTAAACACACGCTGCTGCAGGATGTATTTATGCTGGTACCGCTGAGCACAGGTACATATTATGTATACCTACCTAAAAACAGTAAAATCGGTGTGTCTGTACATTTAATATATTTTCCAAAAACTAATAATTGGGGGCGATGTCAAAATAGTATGAGAATACTTTTCAATGTTATTTAACTTTTTGTCTGTCTGTTTGTCCGTTTGTCTATTTGTCCAGTGTAATTTCCGAAACTAGTGGACGGATTCTAATGAAAAATTTTTTGGTGGATAGATACTAATACTGGTCAACATCTCGATTACTTTTTACTACGGGAAAATCACTCATTCCTACCGGAAATTCAGTAATTATACTTTACCTATAAAATACGTTACGCGAACGAAGTTGCGGGCACCAGCTAGTGGTTAATAAATTATGTTAAGAAGTATTAACTGTTCCCGCTATTGGCATTTAAAGATCCACTTTTTTAAGCTGATGATGATACCTTTATATCAAAAGTTAAATAAAGAGAACTAACAGTTTATTTGAAAACTAAAACAAAGAACAAGAAAGTATATCAATTATATGAACTTGTGAGCCTCTGCAACTTAGGGCTGATAAAAGCAGAAATAAAATTATTTTAAGACAGTGACAAACTGAAACAGTGACAAAGTTTTTTACTTTTCTTATATTCTCAGGTTCAGGTTATCATGACGACGTGTTGCTCATCTGGCGATGAAAGGTACAACTAAGATACTATTATATAACACTACTATACTACTATACTATATAACAGTCAGAACTTAGAGCTTATTTTTTTCAGTAAGATTACATTTTTATGTTGCTTCTTGTATGAGCCATTTGAGATCTGGTGGTAACCAAACAAGGTCAGCATTAAATTTCTATTCGCAATTATATATGATAATGTAATAAGTTCCACATTTCGATTCCGAGAAAATGGAATAAATTATTTAAATACATTACATTTCTCGATATTCTCTTATATTGTAAATCTAATATATAAAATTCTCGTGTCACAGTTTTCGCCCCACGGTTTCACCCGCGTAACTTTCGATCCCGTGGGAATATCGGGATGAAAAATAGATGTTGGCCGATTCTCAGACCTACTCAATATGCTCACAAAATTTCATGAGCATCGGTCAAGCCGTTTCGGAGGAGTATGGCAACGAAAACTGTGACACGAGAATTTTATATATTAGATAATCTCATACAATTCATTGGAGCCTAATTGATATGGTTTGAGAAATATTATATTGAAGTATTACTTACTTATACTTATAAGAGGTAGCGCCATGCTGCATACAATATAGTGTGGTGCCGAACTGGGCCTACGCGACCAGGGAAGTACCTCTCTCACACTTAATATCGACGTGAAGTGACGGCAATGTAAATTGTCGTCGCGTTTCGTTCGGTTTGTGAGAGTTGCGGATGGCCCAACCCCCATGTCATGGCAGCACAGAGTAGTCACATATTACCTCAGGAGGGTACCGGCATCTACCATGCAGGAGAATCCCTCCCTGGACCTCCATGCTCAGGACCTGAACCTGTGTGAGGAAGCCTGGGCTGCCCTGCGTATTCTTAAATAGCAAAGGGCAAATGCAATACAAAGCCGAGGGCACCCCCTATTCCACTCGTTGTGAATTTTTGCAACATAGGGGTGTTGCATTCCAATTTAAACGCCGTTCTCCACCACCTCGAGACTGTAAAACCGAATTTGAATCATTCTAACCGAAACGCAAATATCCGGTCTGATCGGTACATTGTACCTATTGTACCCTAGGTATGAGCTTACACACTCCTTTTTGCCGCATGCTGGAGTGTGTGCCTACATCAGAGAGGATATCTGCTTTCGACGCCTCTGCTATCTTTTTTCTTTATAATATTTGTATTTTGACCCATAGGGCCATATATCATCAAATGGATTCGGTTGCTCTCGTTTTTCTATAAAAAAAAAAGTATTTATTAGAAGCGACATCCCTAGTAGTTTAAAGCATGACCGGTATGTTCGCAGCAAATGGACGGAAAATTGAAACGTAGTAAAATAACTGTAACTGAATTATTATGCAAGCCAGAGTTAAGGAGACATGTGAAAACGTCTAGAAATTGTAGGTTATTGTTTATTGACTACCACAATTTTGTGTGAGATCAAATCAGATTTCATGGTTTTTTAGGATTTTTTTTTGCGTCGCGCTATTTTTGCAGTTAGTTGATTGCTTTTAAAACACAACTTGTTGGTGGTTAGCCAATTTAGGCTGAATAGCAGTACCTATATTAATTATTTACTTAAGTTATCTTTAAATTAATCAAAATTCGGCTAGCTCTGACAAAATATATTATAATTATGAGTAATTGAAATCCTTGTTTATAAGTCTATTAAGTCTTTAACAACCCTTAACAAACTAGGTATCCACATAATAAACTATTCACTATTAATTTAATAATAGGCTATTATTTATTACATAAATCCAGCGCCCAGAGCGCTGTTAACCTTCATAAATTGCTAGTTGGAGAATTAATAGATTTGCCACGCCCACGTTGGATTAATCGTATTATTTGTATAATATCTTGTTACGGCTATATTATTATTCATAAACTTAATTTTTTATTAAGTCTATGTTATTATTAGTACCAATGTCTAGTACTTACATTAAAAGCGCCTGAATTTTATAAATAGCAATACGACGCATTTCATAATAATAATAATACATCCAAAGTTAACTAGTACGGAACCCAAAAAGTGAGCAGTATTCAATACACGTGCTAGCCAACTTCAAGATACGAAGTTTAGCCGCCAGGCAGCAGGCTTCACGAGGTACACTGAAACTTGTATGTGGCCTCTACCACTGTTCTT
>LUGF01019860.1:147582-180967 GCA_001625245.1 Calycopis cecrops
TTAAAATGACATGTATCATGACATCTATCACATGAAAATGTTAAATGTTAATAGTAGTTTATGCAACTGTCATATAAAGAAGGGTATTAAAACACGAGTGTGAATTTTTGAAACGAGCGAACGCGAGTTTCAAAATAGTACCTCACGAGTGTTTTAATACCCGTGTTATATGCAGTTGCATACACTACTTTATCTTCACTAATGCAATTAATCAATTAATCAAACATTGCGAAACATTAAATTCACGCGTATTGCCCCATTCGTTGTTGAACCGACGACTGTTTGACCGACGAGGAGACGACTGCTTGACCGACGCGACGACTTTAAAATGTAATGATCTTCGAAGATAAATATTTTTATTAAATATTTTAATTTGATTGCAAAAATTGCGGCGCGTAAATATATACTTTTTATAATTCAATGTTAATAAAATACTTTATACATTTTTTTGTAGAGCTTTGTCTCTTTCTCGCAAATCCTTTGCAAGCTGGCATTGAACCAGTGAGAGCGCAGCTGCAGCGCGCGCAGGGCCAATCAGGAGCGAGCGCGCGCTGTTAAGGATTTTGACATAAGGCTCTCTCACCACTCTCTCTCTCTCTCTCGCTCTCACACAGTGTTGAAAACATAAGTAGAATGTTACAACGTTAGTGTAGATAAAATATGTTAGTTTCCTCTGTCTACGTTTTATTTCCTAATAAAGTGTCAATCTGAGCAAATTCAAGCAATAAGCTTTTATTTTTCTCTTTATTTATCACCACCATAATTGTGCCTAATATATGTTTTTTTCTAATATTGGGTCCCAAGTTTATACCTAACCTTGGAACCTTGGTTTGCTGATTTGTTTCGCGTCCGTTTCCTGGAATGACCCAACTTTATACCTGACGTTGGCCCCAGTTTCTGTCAGTTGCTAGCTTTTTCGTTTACATTTCCTGAGTTTATTCCTAACTTCTGGAATTTTGGACGGTGAAATTTTTTGTGTCAGGTAGATTGCGATTGTATAGGTAGATTGCGTTTTGCTTTGTTCGTATTTTCAGAGGAAAAAGGGTCAAGGCCTTCTATACATTTTAAGTAATTTGTTTCTGATTATTTAATTTAATAATGGTTAATTAGAATAAATAATAATTGGAATAAAATAATAATTAGAATTGAATGATAATAATAATGAATATAATGTACGTGTACGTAAATGATAATAATGTACGTACTTATAATATTTTTTATAAATAATTTGCAAGATTTTATTCTTTTTTTATTAAATGATTAATTAGAATTGAATAATAATTAAATATGTATAATTTGTAGAAATAAATGTAATTATAAAATAATAATGTGTGTATATTGATTTTATTTATTTGCTCCAATGAATTGTATGATATTTGATTCTGATAGTTCAAATTAATAATTAGCAAGATGATTTGATATTAGAATTTGATTGGTAATAATGTTGTAGTGAATTTGAGGGATTATTTGATAAATAAAATAGATTTATTGATTTTATTCATAGTTTGAAGAATTTTGGATTTGATCTGTAAAGTGGAAGTAATATTGATATATTAGAGAAGATTTTTGTAAATTTCGAAAATACAACTTTACAAAGATTTTTCGTTTAAAACATTTATATTTTTATTTCAGGTGCGACGGTACGCTGGATGGGCCATCCGTGAGGGAGGAGCAAGAGCCGGACCCCCAACACACGCTGCTGCCTACCAGACCTCCCGGCATACACCGAGAGGCAGCGGACTCGAGACAACTCGGAGAGCTCGGCAACAACCTGGGGTTCAATCCAACTAGTGCCCCAGCGCACCCCACAGATGAAACCTTCCGGTACGATGGTCTTAATGTTCCGGCCCTTTAGTTCTTTGCTCTATTTTCTTTCCCACAGCTCTGATTACCAGTCCATGAATATTTATCTGTGTAAGTCGCTCGATATGAGTGTCGGTAGATTGGTCAGAGAAATTTCCCTGTCCATCCTGCACGCGCACTCGTGTCTATGCAGAGCAAATCTAAGGCGTTCCAAGATGACATGGGGCACGGTTTCTTCGCTTTCTTAACACTCACAAAGGGGGGTCGACGCAAGTTTCATTTTGTGCAAGTAGGATCCTAAGCCCCCATACCCTGTGAGTATTTGCGCCGAACAGTTATCCATTTTTCCAAATCTTCTGTTTACTCTGAGGGCTGGGTGAGGCAGAGAAAACGGGCTGATTCTAGTCTCGAGATCTCTTCCGGGCAGTTCCTGTAGTGCTATTTCTCGCTTTACTAGGTAGAGTTTCCGCTGCTTCCTGGCTCTTAAGGCCAAGAGTAGGACTCTGGCAAGCAGGCAGGCGGAAACCAGCGAGACGGTTCTATGCGCTTTTGCTACGAGGTTTACAAACTGCCTTGTAATGATATCCAGTTTCTTGGAGATCTGTTTGGTTTTTTTTTATGATATGGGAGGGCAAACGAGCAGCCGGAGCCATTTCATGACTACCGACGCCCACAAACATCCGCATAGAGGCTATACAGATGCGCTGCCCTCCTTTCTCCTCCCACCTCCATGGGCCACCGGCTACTTACACACCGCACGAAACGCTACAGCACAGCTGTCACTACGGATCTCGTGTAAGCGAGAAGTACCTCCCCGGTCATGCCGGCCCAATTCGACTGCATGCAAGCATGCAGTGTGGCACTACCTCTTAAAAAAAAACTCTTGGTGTCTGCTGCCTGGCCCCATACTTTTGCTGCATACAGTACGGTGGGTTTGATGACCGCCATATAAATGGTCATTTTGATGTCCGTGTTTAAGCCCCAATTTGATCTGGTAACACGGCTAACTGATTTGTATATACCGACCACCTTCGTGGTCTTTCCCAAGTGCCGCATAAAGTTAAGATTTCTTAACTTTATGCGGCACCCCGCCGCGGGGTAATCCCGCGGTGTTACAGCTGTCTGTAGGCGTCAGAAAGAATATATCCCTGTTACCAGACTGCTCGTTTTAGTTTGAAAAGTTACTTGACAATTTATTATTTTCATTATAATTAATTTTTTATTGTTATTCATCTGTAGCTCAATTCAAACACAGATAATAAAAGTCACAATAGGCATGATAAGAGTACACACAGTCATGTTCCATGCAATTAATGATAATTCTAGACGATTGACCATCTAACTATACAAAATTTGCAATAGCAAAATCGTCGATCAATATAAAAGCAATCAGTCTAAAATTCCAGATTGTACATTGCGAGTCATGAGAGAGGATGAGCAATACAAATATGGATCATGGAGTACAGGCATCCCCAAGGAAATACCCGTAAGTGGTCGGATCAGTGATTGGAGCGACGTGAGTGTCAACACAATATTGTCTAGACTTAACAGATTATAAATGTAGTCTACAATTCTGTTTGCACTGATTGCCGTTTTTTTTTTATATTTAAAAAGGAATAGAACATTGGTATTCCTAAATATCAATGTGAAGTGAGGAACTACAGATTACAACTCAAATTTAAATTTTTGAAAATCAAATCAAATCTGAAGAACTTGGCCATCGCATTATTCGATTGTTTAGTGATGAATTGATGCATTGATATCATGCACTAAGTCCGGTCACCACTTTCCGGTACATAAACAAAATTAAATACCCCCAGAGCCATGTGGGACTTAATTATGTGATCCTTGGAAAAATTGTACATTCGTTTTAGAGATGAGAGTTTCAATTGCGTGGAGCACAATAGACTAAACAGTAAACAAGTAAATATAATAAGTATGTATTATGCACTTGAGATACATAAGATACATTGTGTTTTCAAGCGATGGCCAATTCGATGTTTTTATTTGAAATGTAAAAGATTTTTAATATTGATATGATAATAACTTAAGACAGAAAGTTCATTAAGTAGGGACTAAATAAATTACCCGCCTTGATATTACATGGATCTCTCAACTTTTTATGGTAGAAAAATTTAGCTGTGAGACTTGTTTTTTTTACAGGTTTTTTTTTGTTGGGATTTCAAAATTTTTTTGGAACACCTTGGTGCTAATATGCATTTCGACTTAAGTAAGATCATAGGATCTAACAATTTCTTAAAAAAAGGTAATTTACAACCGATTTAAATCTTATCCGGGCCTGATGAAAACCGGCGTAATAGTCTATAGAGCAAAAAGCGTTTAATAAATAAAATACAATTTATTACACCTACTGAAATAGCTTCGAACGAAAAACGTTTCCCCCTTTATAATAAGTTTTTCGCACCAGGCGGTACCTTTAATCAATTTTCTTACACTGTAATAACCTTTAACACTTAACTATTATGAAGTGATAACTTCTTTAGCGGTGTTAGATCTGAAAGAAATGTGCTGCGATAATAATGAAATGCCGCGTGTAGCATTTTAATATAAATTAAAGTATTGAATTCTATCAGACTAGGCATTTTCTGCAAACTTCTTAATAACTAATTGATTATTTCCTGCTATTGGATTATAAAACATTTAAAAAGAGTAGAGTAAAAGCTCTCAACTCTAGTACATACGATATTGGCGGTGTATCTTACAAAATTAAGATGAAATGATGAAAAATAAATACTTTGCGTACATTATAAAGTAGAAAAGGAAAAAGAAAATTATTTCTCTTTGAACTCTATAAATAATTCTCTAATTCCTGTATCAAAAGAAAGAGTCGCAAATGATTTAAGACACGAAAGTAAATGTGACCCATTCTTTTTACAGATACGTATTACTTTACAAGGTAAAATAATCTTAAACGTGAAAAGGAAAAATAAATGATTACGGCGCGGCGCTCTAAATCAAAAACAAAAATGGCAACGGAAAAAGCTCCTTTGAAACAGGGACGCAACAATTTAAAAGCACCGAACAAAGCAATCCTTCCGAAAGGTTGGAAACGCGAGCGTTACAAAAAAAACCTAAAGCAGATATCGTGAAAAAAAAAGATATCAAGAAAAGTAATATCAGGGCCCCTGGAGAAATAAGTGCGAGTAGAACCCGTCGGCATGGATAATGGACGCTGTGAATGAGAACTGAATCATTGAGATACCTTTATGTTGTGCGAAATCTTCAAAGATGCAAACACTTTGATTTCTTACCAGAAACGATTGGACGCGTCCTTCTTTTTCTGATTAATTCATCATCGTCAGCGAATATCAACTGCAGATATTTATGGGTTTTACTGCTGGATGGAAAATAGTTTTGTTGAACTTATACAAATATTATGTTTTCTTTCATCTATAGTGCCACTGTACACCAACACTAAGACACAAAAAGTACACTAACCCAACAAGTGAATCTTACTCTTAAAGGCGTAAAATTCTAAATTAGAAATAAGTAATTACAGTTATTTATCAAATATAATAATGCTACATCGTAAAAAGAACACCTTCTATTTCCTAAAAGTAATGAACCTAATAAAAAGCTGTTGTTGAAGAACACTTTTCAGTTGGTTCAAACTATATTCCCGCTCAACTTTTCTCAGTCTTGTCTTATCCACAACGTTATGGGCTTGGAAGGCTTCCAAGAAGACGTACGCCGTTCCCAACATAACCATTATTAACTAAATATTGAGCTATTCAGCCATGTTTAGTCCGTATATTGTGCATAAAGTAAAAAGTTTTAGTTTCACCATATTTCAATACGTATCAAGTTTTATAAGTTCACCGCTTCTATGTATTTTTGAGCATCTACTGTTTACTATTTTGCATTTTTTTATAGTCAACAGGGCAGTCGGATCTTTCCTGTGACTATGAATATCGCCGTCCTTTCCACTTCCTCTCCAATGGGCTGCCAGCTCCTTACAAACCATACGAAACTACCCCCAAGTAGTGCCGGCCTAATTATTCTAATTAAAGGTAATATTTCTGGCTTATATTAATTTGAATACAGATAAATCTTTCCTTTCATTAGGGCTTTTTCAGAAAGCTACTTTACCTTTCTTCTACACAACGTCAATTTCATTAAATGAAATTACACACAACAAATTAAGCAGATATAGATATTGTATGGACATCCATTATCAGGTCCATTATCTCCTAATGCAATTAAAAAACGGTATAAAAATTACATTTTTTCAGCTCTACGTAGGCTCAGGCGTAATTTGAGTAAACATTTACCGTAACAGCCTTGCGAGCTCGGCTGGTATCTTCTATAAACGGGGAAATGGTAAAGATTGTATCGGAGTTAATTGCGGTGTTTAGTAAACGTAATTAGCTGAATGAAGAACAAAGATTTACTTTTAATTACGTTTGGATGTACACGAAAATTACAAGGGTTTTCGTTGGGAAACAGAAAAAGGGATTGAATATTAATAACGCAAAAATTGTCGTAAAAGTAATTAAAAAATGCTAAATAGGCAAGGAGGGAAAATGTAAAATATAATTCTAATAAGTGACGTAGTTCACTGTTTTTTGTCCTTGCCCTTCTTCCTCCTCCCACCTCCATGAGGCACCGGCTACTCACATACAGCACGAAACGCAACGGCACAATTATAACTTTCGTCAGTGTCGTGTAAGCGGAAGGTAGGAAGGATCTACGAATGTGCCGGCCCAATTCGCCTACTTGCATGCATAAAGCGTGGCACTACCTCTTCCTAAAATGTGAACGTGAATAACTGAGTGTGAACTGTGAATGAGAAAAACGCATTTTTTACCCACGACGCGACGGAACGGAGACTGAGAGAATGTGTGTGTGCAAACGAATGTTACGATTGATCTCCAAAACCACTGGTACGGTTCTTATTCGGTTCGGTCGGACGAGTTGATTTGTGCATGTTCTTAAACGTTTATTACACAGTAGGGGGCGCAGCGATACTATATTTTTAGTACAAACTAATGTTTTGATGGTGGTAGCTCGTGGACTAGTAGTAAGCTTGTTTAACCACAGACGTGAGGTCCCGGGCTTGTATCCCGGGTCAGATCAAAAATTGTTATTGGGATTTTTCAATTTCTAATAACTCTCTCGAGTCTGGAACTTAGCGGTGTTACACCCCCGTGCCTCGGAGAGCACTTTAAGGGTCAATTGACACCAAAAGCGCGGCGAAGCGAAGTTTATGTGTCATATGAATTTCAACTTTATAATAATTACTATAATACTTATTATCGCATGAGAAACTCGAACGAGACGCGCTGATTCCCGCGACTGCGCGAAAAGTCGCTGGAATCCACGTGGAAGTCGCAAGAATTCGATAATAAGTACTACAGTAATGAAAATAAAGTTTAAATTTATATGACACTGAAAGTACGCTCCGCTTCGCTGCGCTTCGCCGCGCTTTTGGTGTGAATTGACCCTAAGCCGTCTATATGCTACGAGTTTATATATGCTAAAGCCTGTCCTGTGTTATCGGCACTACCCGCGAGCCGCGCCATTCGGTAATGGCGGGGAGGAGGGGACCTCCTCCCTTAGTCCTAAAAATAGCATTAATAGATTACGTCCACAAACACATCCGGTATATCTGCTTCCCAGCTGCGGGAAAAGCGGGGGGTCTGTCCCTCTACCGTCTCCCTAAGCCCGAAGACAAAATAGTCTTCACTAGTCCGGTTTCTGGCAGTGTTGAATTTTTTTTTCAGATGGACCTCTTGTAGCATACAAGAGGTCCATCTGAAAAAAAATGTATGCCTTAGTAAGTCTTTCAATGTTAGGTACTAACTTGAAGTCATCAGACTGTTCAAAAGTTTATAGATCCCGCCACATACGCTCACAGCGTGTTAAAATCCTGTAACACTATCTTAATGAATAATAGCGCGCACCTGTACACGACGCGGACGTTAATGTAAACAACAGATAATTAATATTTATCGTTAAAGCCGCCGCCATCTATAATTTTAAAACGCGCTACAGTAATTTACACGTACGAAATTGTAACCACGGCTATATTTGTTGTATGGCACAAGTTATGAGCTTTTTGGCTTAGTAGCACATGCAAAGTTGCACGCAAATCACATTATGGGATTTATTTTGATAAATCAGGAAATTATATTTTTTCGATTAGTTGGGCGTTAAAAAATAAAAAAAATCAGATAATGTAGCTTTCTATTAGTCTATTAGTGTAGGTAATCCAACAGTTTTGGAGCCCATTAGGTTTGTATCAGATACAATACAAAAAAAGGGTGCGTGTACTTATGTACACGAGCGAGAAGTTATACTTAAATTCAATGAATTCAAATTGAATTTATTATTAAATGTATTTATTTACTTTCAAAATATTTAATAACCAATAATAAATATTTAACATTGTAACACCTGATATTATAATTGTAGCGTGACCCGATATGTGTTTAACGGCAGCTAGAAAAAACTTGTAGTTCCCTAGATGGCGTTGCTACATCGCGTTATCGTTTACACGACGCTCAATAAGGACCTTCGTCAAAATACTTGTGTGAATGTAGACAATGGTGCCAACTTGTTCCACTATTTATTATTTATTTATGAGGTTCTACTTCGTTGTCATGTTTCGACATTGCAACCGCTGCAATTATTTTGTCACAAATGTCAAAGTTTCACTCTTATAATTATTTCATAACGCGTCTAAAAACGTATAACTTCAAAAACAAAAAATCTTTCTTCTTTACATATTAGAACAAGAAACATAACGTTATTACGATTTATCACATAAAGTATACTCACACTTATACCTTTTAAAGGTTATCACTATAATCTTATAACTTGTACCACATTTTTCAGCCGCCGCCACCGCTGACAAATGAACGTTACCACGCCTGTTTATCATCAAATATGTATTTCATCAATCCTGATTAGCTTATTCAAATATTGATGAGTTACCTCTGAGGGAAATACGTCCCGCTTACACGAGACCGGCGTAAAGTGAAGCTGCTGTGTTGCCGCGTTTCCTGCGGTGTGTAAGTATCCGGTGTACCGTGGAGGGGGCCCTCCCCCTCCGAGGCAGGACATCGCATCTGTACAACTTTTATGGTAATGCCCATGAGAATCCGGTACCACCGAGACCGCAAGACTGTGGTTGAAACACATTGATGATACACCTCGGCATCATTGCGCCATCCGGAAATTAGTGAACATGTTCTGTAGTGCAAAACAACAGCTCCGTGGATTTGGCGCCGATCGACTTAAAAAGTTATCAGCCATCGAGGTGTCGTTTACCAGTCCCGGGGATTACCAAAGGAACACTGATGGTTCTCGCTGTGGGCATTTATCCCTAGCCTGAGCCCCACATTATTGGACCAAATCCAAAGTTAGTGACTCCGAGTAAATGGGTTTCTCCGTGCCAACAAAAAAATGTTCTATATGGCCAAATCGGGAAAGGAGGACCTCTCGCTTGTGCCGTCGCGCTCGTGCTGTTTTGGTTTGGATAAAACAGGGCAATGCAATGTATAACGTGTAATATATTATAATGACTGTACGCATGTTATAAGCGTTCGTAGTACCATATGGTTGCGATTGCTAGTTTTGATACCCTATACTATTGAATCCATATAAATGCTGCTCTGTCTTCATGGCTTTAATTTTCAAAGTTCACTAATTCACTCTTAAGAAACACAACACAAAACTTACATGTGGAGTTGGAGTAGAGTCGGCATAGAGTAGTTATGATGTGCGAATACCTTAATCCTACTGCAAATACTGTTACTTTCCACACACAAAAAAATATACAATATATAATTATATTGTGAAACAAAAGAAATTATTCCCAAAACTTGGAAGTAAACTAAATATAATATATTTTTTCAAGTCAGATGAATCCAAATCGCATTACCCGGCGACCCAATTTTCATGATTATTCCGAAAAAATGGGCGCCTCCTAAAATGTTATTCAATTGTTACGAGCATATTATAAACGATAATTTGAAAAATATTATAAGATAATATCATGCACATTACGTATAAGATGTAGTCGTAATGCTTCATTGCAGTAGATTAGGATCTGCACCACCGAGGAAGTTAATTTCACACAGCAGAGTGAAGTGATGGTTATGTAGTCAAGCCAGTCAGTCTGTCCAGGGCCTAGGAAGGATTCATTTAATGAAAACAAACTTAATGATGATTTTCATGAATCTAAACTAAAAAAATCACACGAAGCGGGCGAAGAAACAGTAACTCATATATCACTAAAAATATATTTTATAAGCGCATTGGGAGTACGCAGTACCTACGTAGTGATGGATGCATAACAATATTTTATCGATATGAATATATGGACATGACTGTTAACAGATTTTTTGGGACTCATTAAAATATTAGCGAGCCTCGAGTTTTCACCCGAATAAAATACATCAAAGGAACCATTCGTTTTTTTCAGGCTTTTTTCGCAGCTGATGAAGACAGCTGTCTGGGGCTTGCATGACTGGGACGGAATATTTTCTCCATGCTCCCTAAACTTTGTAGAAGGTTTTTGCATGCATCTATGCAAGTGACAGCTGTGCTGTCGTATTTAGTACGGTGTGTAAGTACTAAGTAGTCGGGATCATGAACGGGTTAGGAGGAGTACTAAGGCAACGCTAAATATTTATGACCTTTGCGGATGTCTATGACTGCGACTGCTCGTTTATCTCCTCATGTTATTATAAAAAGACCGCACGACGATTTAGATTCGTTTCTCTATAGACTCGGGTAATACGAAATATTATTGATTTTTTAATACTTAATATAAATAACTTTATTATTATGCTATTACTAGATTGGACGTCAGCTTGTAAAATGTACTAAACTTTTAGATGTATCCAAAATTTTATTTTTCTAAGAAAATTAAAACATAGGTGGCTGTAACCTCCAGTAAGTATATCCACGTGTTTCTAACGTACTGACACAGCTCTGTAATAATCTGTAAATGAAACGTCAGTGGCAATGGTCCCACGCTGATATAAAATAATTATTTTTCGTTTTCCATTATGTCCATTTCCTCATGCAGGCGCACGTTATTAAATAAAATACTGTAAATGATATTTCTTTATTAGTAGCACCAACAACTCGGTTGGATGCGTGAAGGTTGGCGTACTATACGGTCATTGAAGTAGGATTCCACATTAGACGAATGGAAGCTGATATTGAAACAAAAAGTACTTACCTACAGTTAGTCTAAGCTAAAAATTATAGTGTGGAAATATTGATTGTTTGCATATTATAGTTTTCAAAACTACTAGACTGATTTGAAAAATATTTTACCATTGCAATCTTGCATTATCCCTGATGAATTTGAAATTTATAATTAACAATATTATATTTGTGAAACAATATAATGCAATGTGAAGCCGTGGAGCTCAAATGAAGTTGGACTGGACATGTCTGCAGCAGATCTGACGAGTCTTGGGCAAAATTACCACTTTATGGGACCCGGACTCAAAGAGGCGATGCGGCAGACCAAAAAGGAGATGGCGCGGCGTATATCTGCCTGATTGGCGCGCTGAAGATCTGGACAGAGGAAAATGGGGAGACGCCTTTGCCCAAAAATGCGCATACTATGGGGCTCAAAATAATAATAATAATAATAATTTGTTACACGGAGCCGGAGCAGAGTGTTTGTATTTTATAACGCAGCCTCAATCATGCGAATAGTGTGGTGTGGTTTTGAGATTTTCAACGGCCCAGGAGGATTCACTGAGCTGTAAACTGAGAGATATTATATCAAAATACGACTATTAATTATCTTCATGTGCAAATCTTGTAACTCGCACACAAACTTCCTAGAAAATGTCACCACAGACGCCAAAGTTCGTGTTATAAAACCATTATTCTGTATTCATACATTTTATAAACATTAGGAGCGATGAGGTGCCAGCATTAACAACGCATTAACGATCCGACGATAAAATAACGAGTGGTATTCAAATCGAGACGACTATTTCACACTTATTTGAATTATTAATCGATTTTGTATTTCACTTGGATCAACTGAATTATAATCTCATTTGGTTAAGTACTTTATATCTTATTTTTATTGCTAATATAGCTTTTCTTCGCGACTTCGTTCGCGTTGAACCCCTGTAGTAAATATCAATAAACATTACATTCAAATAGAACTGCAATAGAGTTTAAATTTTTACCGCAATATTTTAGAGCCTTCTAAAAAAAATTTTAATAAAAAGTTTCCTGTCATTTCTAATTCTCTAGGAATATGTGTAGGTACATAGTTTCATGATGATCATCAAATTCATTTTAGCGTGAAAGCGTCACGAACTAACTCACATTCACATGTATAATATTACTAGCTTCCGCCCGCAGCTTCGCCCGCGTGGATAGAGCTATTATACATATGGTCTATATGTCGCAGTCGGATTGTATAAACAGCCGTATTACATTACGGCTAGTCATTTAGAAAAACAGGGCCGTTTTGTAATGCGGCTGGTCAACGATTAGCCGGATTGTCGTTGAGAAACGTTCTACAATATGGCGGCTCACGTTTAGCCTCATTGTGCCAATCCACTGGACTCGCTCGCTTCGCTCGCTCGTTGTGTATAAACATAGTCTAACCTAACCTAACCAATCCAAGTATGATTCTGCATATATATTTAACAAGTTTTCTTTGTTTAAATCAATGTTTTTATCGCATTCTAGTGAGACATTTTCCTTATTCGCCATTGTTGTTGTGAGCGCCGCGAGTGTTAAAATTGGGAACTATATTCTGTCAAAGAGGCGAATAATGACACGGACTATTACATTACGGCTAGCCATATTGAATAACGTTTAGCGGCGAACACTTTCTGGCGGAGTTTGACCTAGCCGTATTCGATCCGGCTAAGCGTTGACCCGCCGCATTACAAAACGGCCCTGTTTTTCTAAATGGCTAGCAGTAATGTAATACGGCGGATTATACAATCCGACTGCGACATATATAAATTGAATCACTCCTCTTGAATCACTCTATCTATTAAAAAAAACTATCAAAATCTGTTGCGCAATTTTAAAGATCTAAGCATACAGACACACAGGCGGTGTAAATCCGTTTGTTTTATACTATGTAGTGATGATTAGGAAAGAAAGGAGGCAGGTTATTGAGTAACTATCGACGTCTATGGTTCAACTCAAATTAGCGTCTGATGGAAGCGAGAGTGTTAGTACGAGATCTCATCGTCATCGCTTTTCTACGTCGACAGGATGGCTGCTGCATCTGATATATAACCGGATAGCGGAGATTTTTTTATAGTATAGTGGAGAAAATAGCAACCGGACACTTTTGATGACTATTGCTTCACACAGATATCCGCACGATTCTCTTGCAGATGCGATGTCCTCCTTTCCCCTCCACTCCTATGAGTTACCAGCTACTCATAAATCGATTTTATATTTTGCACATATCTTTTTTTAAATACTATTAATGATATTCGAAAAATATAATAGGTTACTTTACCTCAAATCGATTATAAAAACTAAAGCTTGTAACGGTAGTTCTTTGAAAATTGCCTATTGGCATATTATGAAGAAAAATTTTAACCAAAAATAAAACTGGCTTCAAAATTAACACTGCATTTAAAAGTAAATACGTTTATTTATGTCATTTTTTATGTTTTTTTTGCCCTGTGCCATTTTTGTTGATGCTGACTCTACACTCAATTATTTCACAATGTATCAATTTATATCATCTGGAAAGTTCTAACGAATCTATCAACTAACATTTCAGATATCAAACGCTGTTCTCGGTAATTCGCGGGCTCTTGTTATCTTTGTTACGCCAAAGAGCCACCGCCCACGACGCATCTGCTCCGGCTGAATATTCATAAGGCGTATGTATAATACCACCAAATAGTTTCTATTTCGAAGAATTTTCTTTGGAATTCATTTGCTTCGACTCTAAAAAATATCATGCGAAATTAATATCCTATTTAGAAATATATATAGGGTTCGAGGAAGAAATTTTAAGGGGCATTAACTTCATCATACATCTTATTTATTTAATTTCTCTACATGTCGTTATATTACGCTTGTCGTATGAGTTGTTATTACATAATTAATCGTAAAAACAAAATTGCTAGGTGCATTTTTAATATTGAGCATGGTGGTTATAAGACACACAATTCTCACCTATCGCAAAACAAATATATTAAAAATAGTATTAAACATTGCTACAGAGTGGTAATTGTAACAATTTCGTTTCCGCTGAATCGCGAGAAATAAGAGAGCATAATGTCTTTCAAGATGAAAATAATTATCATTCAACAAAACATTTTTGCCTTCTTCTAGTGAAATAAAAATATAAACATTCCAAACTTCAAATGTTGTCCTTAAATAATGGTATTCAAAGGAATTGCATTTACACGATTCCCTTATTTGAATAAAAAAACACGTTTACAATAAACGGCTACTAAATTTAGCCCTGAAGTTACACTGGGTATATGGAAATACATTTTCAGCAGTCGTCGTTCAGTAGTCGCAATTTAATTTAGGAATCAACTTAAATTAGTTTTGCATAATTATGAAGCAGTTACAATTATATTAAGTATTAGAAAATTAAGTATCCATGGCTCAGTTAGCAATTTCTTATTATTAATGAATATCTCTGCGAGATATGGTGCACAATTCGGAGATCCGCAAGAGAATCAAAGTAACCGACATAGCTTTGAAAGTCAGCAAACTGAAGTGGCAATGGGTAGGCCACATTGTCATAGAACCGGTAACCACTGGGGAAGACAGGTTCTCGAGTGGCGGCCTCGCACCGGCAGGCGAAGTGTTGGACGGCCTCCATCCTGGTGGACCGACGACTTGGTTAAGGTGACGCGGAGCCGCTGGATGCAAGCGGCTCGTGACTGTGACCGGCGCTTTATGAGCGAGGCCTGTGTCCAGCAGTGGACGTCCTCCGGCTGATCATGATGAATGAATATCTAGAATATTTGAGATAACAAACGCGTTTCTCGATAAGTTCAGTCTTGCTGTCCTTGTTAAGGAAACAAAACTAAACCGCCCACGTCGCATCTGCTCTAATCTTTGTGCAAATAAGTATTGAGAATCCTAGGGCTCCTGCACAATGTGCAAGTTAAGATTGGTTTAAAATAATATTATCGACCACATGACAACAACAAAAATATTTACTAGAGAGTCGAGTTAACTCGAAAATGATTGTAAAGTAATAGAAGCTTAAAGGACTCAAGTCCTTGCTTACGCTCTCGCTATAAAGCGGTATGCTGTGTTACGCTTCACCAGGCACAATTTACACGACTTGATATATCGTAATATTTTTATACCTTTTGCAATCCTTTCATAGTGATAATTAATTAATAAGCAAACTTTTTCTTACCTTTTGAAATTCTTTCAAAGCTATTGCTTACTCTCTAATTATAAAGCGGTACGCTGTGTTACGCTTCACCAGGCACAATTTACACGACTTGATATATCGTAATTTTTTTATACCTTTTCATAGTGAGTAAACTTAGTAAAGACTGACTTTGATCCAGTTATAACCATTACAAAATAAAGAAGTTATAAAACTAAAGTGATCGTTATTAAATCTACCTAACTAACTTGAGAAAAACGGACACAGGAGATGGTAATAAATAAATCAAATATCAAACGCAGCCGGTACACCGTTTTTGTTTTAAATGTTATACAAATAAGACTACACTCGCGCACGCGACGCGCAACACTTCCGCTCAATATGCGTGCAAAATGTGTACGTGTAGTCCCGGCTTAAATAAAGTAATGAAAAGGAATTTGTTTGTATCATCATTCGGTAAAATAAGCAACGACATGTTTAATAATTATATTTTAATTATACGTTAAAAGAAATTTTCGTGTTTAATGGCCAAATGGGAGGAAGGTGAAAGGTGGCTTTTTCCTTTTGTTTTCTTCTTTTTTGTAGTTAACCTTTTTTTATATGGTATAGGAGACAAACGAGCAATCGGAGCCATTTTCATGACCAGTGACGCCCATAGATATCCACATAGAGTCTATACAGATGCGCTGCCCTCCTTTCTCCTCCCACCTCCATGGGCCACCGGTTACTTACACACCGCACGAAACGCGACAGTACAGCTGTCACTTTACGCCGGTCTCGTGTAAGCGAGAGGTACCTCACCGGTCGTGCCGGCCCACTTTGACTGCATGCAGGCACGCAGTGTGGCACTACCTCTTCCACCTCTATCTGGTAACTGCCAACGGCAGTAGAATACCTAAAGCCTCAACTACAGGCGTTAGCAGTTACCATACGGCTAGGCTACTGAATCATTTCTTGTGTAAAGTACCTAAGTAGCTTCAAAAATGTTGATGATTCGTAGCTCAATTTTAATAGATGATGACGATGATTAAAGGAGTGATGATGATATTTAATCTCGCCTGTATACACAGGGAAACGCTTTTATAACCGAGAGCACTTAACCCAGTCTTTCCGCGGCCCGAACGCATTTTGTTCCAATTACGTTTGCTCAGGCTGACCTCACGACTAATTGTCACTCCGGCTTTCATCGGCATTATCAATATCAACGTCATGGTTTCTTAGGATTATTGCAGCATTGCATATGAAGAAGATAGGCGCGTACGGGAAAGTACAATACATATTTGTGCTATACTCAATAGGTCAGCTGCAAAGCATTCACTTTGCTACAGCTACCCAGATTGTCAAAATAATACCACACCATACATTAGTTATGCCTACTTAATAACTGTCACAGCATAGTAATGTACATACCTACATAAGATGATTTTTTTTTATGTATAGGAAGACAAAAAAACATTCGAAGCCATTTTGTAACTACCGACGCTCATAGACGTCTATGCAGATGCTTTGCTCTGTACCATCCTTCCCAGTCCAAGGCGGTGGGCACAAAACGCGACAGCACTGCTGTCACTTTACGCCGCTATCGTGTAAGCGAGAGATAACTCTGTCGTGCCAGCTCATTTCGATTACAAAGCAGCGTTGCACTATCTTTTAATAAAAACGTATTATACTATCTCCTCTTATTTAAAAAGCTTAATATTATAATATTATCTATATAATGTCATTACCGTCTTTCCGACACAGTCGGTTAATAAAAAGCAGCCAGCAACCCGACGCTGAGTACACAGCTCTACAAATGTTTGTCTGCCCTCTTTGTTACCGATATCTCGGGAACACGGCAGCTGTGTCTGCACGTCTTTTTGCTCCGCTGCTAGTGACAGTTTATTTTCGCGAGCCCTACTCGGATGTGTGGCACGCTTTGGATGCTTGTTGAATTAACTTGGCTGTTTACACCGCGAAGGGTAATGTTAGCGTGCTATGTAAGTGTATGGGTGCTCTAAAACTTGATGAAATGTACATCAGCATCACCAATCATTAAAATAGTAAAATTTACTTATCACAGTTTTCACATTTGAAGATTTTTTCACACTTAAAGAATCAAATTATTTTTATTGTATGAGTACAAACAAGCGGTCTGAGACAATTTCAGGACTACCGACGCCCAAAAACATCCGCATACCCCCAGATGCGTTGTCCTCCTGCCTGCTCCTCGTTCCAAGGGCCACCGGCTACTTACACACCGCACGGAACGCGACAGCACAGCTATCACATTCATGCAGCGTGGTACTACCTCTTATTAAAGGTATCTTATACGTAACCATAAATTCTTTAATATGCTTTTTGTTTGACTCGCTCATTTTAAGAAAAAAAAACCATGTAAACTTACCTACTCTTCAGTTTTTCATTTGTTACTTCTTGATCTTCGATTTATTCCAGCTTAAAAGTTTTATATTATTTAGCATAGGAGAGAATTTAATTGCATTTTACAATAATTATGTGATTAATATAAACGGTATTAAAGTCATTAATATCTCTGAGGAACTTTCAAAACAAACAAAGAGTTAAATGAATGAATTGAACATAATATAAAAGAACAAAACAAAGTTTCTTCAAAGGTATTCTAGAAAACATGATTCTAATAATATTAGATAAATATTATTATTTTAATCATGTTTTCTAGAACGTATATAAACGAATTAATCTGCAATTTATCTGCTCAAAAACTAATTCATGTAAGTAGTTAATTTCCAACATGCAAATAATAAAATTTTGGTACTAAAATTTTGTGAACTAGACAGAGTAAGGTGGGTAAATACGAACAAAGGTGGAGTGTATCTTTGCGAGATAGATCACTGCGATTATGGACAGAGATAGGAGATACCGCGTGTAGCATGCAGCTTTTGAGTGCCATACGACCTGTTCCCTCGAAGTGGGTGGAACGACCCAATGGTGTGTGTTCTCTGACTGGACATGGTTGTTTCGATAGTTTTGGTTTGGGTAGTGGTGGTGAGGAGTGATATATTGCCAGCCTGTCACCAATGCGAGGAGTCGCGATATACGGCTCAACACATAACAGCAGCCTGTTCCTCATGGAACGGGGTTGATAGACGTTGTTTGAACTTTGACGTTATTTCTCGAGTCACTGCTCATAGAATCGTTGCTTGGCAGTGAAGAGGCATGATCGGCCATTGTAGCCTCTACAGAGCTGGTTATGGCGACCAAGGAGCAGGACGTACGCAGGAGAGAGGTGGAAGCTCCAACATCGAATAGCCAGACGCGCAGGCAAAGGACCGCAATCAGTAGGTAGTCGCTCCTTGCCAGCCTATGGCGGAATCTTTGAGGGTGTAACTGTCAATCTAACATGTCATGAAAAGAAGGTAAGGTGGAAAAGTTAAATTGTTATAGGGATGCCTTTCAGGGCTGCTGTTTCACTAATTATTTTTGTAAGTCGTTTTTATTTATATTTTTTTGTAACTATACTTGGCCTTCCACACTTACGATAGGTACCAGGTATGACAACATTTTGAGTGGTACTACGAGTGCACTAAAAGAGCGAGGTTGCACTTTGTCTAAAACATTTTAAAACTCTTAATCTGTATTTATTTTACTGGTTTTTCTGGAAGATTAAATCGACTATAATTATATGCACATTGGGCCTAAAATAGAACAAAATATTTATTGTTTTTATAATAAAAGGGAGGAAACGTCTCTTTGTCGCGAGGCATTTTCGCGTCATCGAGTTTCAAATCTCTCTGATTTCAATGACGTTTACTTCCAAAAGGCATGTGGGTTGAAGGTTACACGAGGAATACAGTAATTTGAGTGTATCTGAAAGAGATTCTTATCAGGATAAATGTCACGTCGGAGTGTTTGTCGACGTGCTACATTTTTCACGTCACGTACAGTCACGTCTAATATTGCGTTGATTTTTAGAGTTCGTAGCGTTCAAGCGCGGTGTGACAGCGTGTCGTCGATGTTTCGTCCATATTACCAAATAACAAAATCTATGTAGACGGGCTCGGAATGGGAGTGAATTAGGAATCGAAAGATCCGAATTTAGAATAGTTCTTTTAGTTTCAATCGCGTTTAAGTTACTTTTTAGTTATTGTAAAAAACGTTTGCGATATTTTGAGTTTGCAAATGTACTCTACATTACAAATATGACCAAAGAAATATACTTTTGTATCCAATCATATGTGTAGTCTAAAAGTAAGCGTGTTTAACACAGAAAGTTCTCTGGCCGGGCGAAAAAGTGTTTGTGCGTCCGAGTCCGAGAGAGATGTCCGAGTTTCCGAAGTTCTACCGATGCCACAGAAAGTTCTAATGCGTGATTATTTTTCGTTTTTTTATATTGTGTAATAGGGGGGCAAATGAACAGTCAGAGCCATGCATTTTTATGACTACTGACGCTCATAGACATCCACATAAAGGCTATGCAGATGCGCTGCCCTACTTTTTCTCCCTACACCATGGGCCACCGGCTACTTACATACCGCACGAAACGCGACACCACAGCTATCACTTTCCGCCGGTCTCGTGTAAGGGTTTTACTACTATACCTAGCTACTTACATACACGTAATATTACAAAAAAGTATTAGTTTTGGTTTCATATTTAGTTCTATTTTTATGTTATTCCTTTACTTTTTTGTGCATTTTTAATTGAAAATTATGCTTAAATCGAAATATCGATCTATCTATATATTAATACATCTGCATAATTTATTAAATATTATCTTCATGCCATAAATATACCTGAGTACATACAATATACTCGTAGTTGTAATAACACGAGGAAGCCACTACTGAATCAGTTTAAATTAAGTTTGTTTACGTTGCTAATTACACAGAACACATGGTGTTGATTTTAAACAGTTCAGAAATTGTTGTAAGAGTAAACTCAAATAAATGAATCCGGAAATAGACATGTTAAACGTTTTAGGTGAGATAAACATATGAAGAGCTTTTAACTGGTGCGTGTGATGACAATAAATAGTTATGGTCGAAGGGAGGAACCCTAGCGGAGGAGAAATTATACCACCGTAAAGTGACAGATATTCTGTCGCGTTTCGTGCGGTGTGCGGGTTTCCGGTGCCCCACTTCGTCCTCCTTCCGCCAGGGGCAAACGATCAGACTGAGCATTTTGATTACTACCGATGCCCATATAATACCCGGATAATAATTACGCAGAAGTATTACCCTCGTTCTCATCAATGGGCCAGCGGATACCCAACAATCACACGAAACAAGACATTGCTTTGTTTTTAGGTGTACGCGAACCCCCCGGTGGTTATGACCTGCGATATAATCATCACTCTTCACTAATCATTATCACCTCAGTAGTCACGGTAATCACCGCCCGCGATTATTTACAAGTGGTGAGCGGAGTGGCCGGATATTTATCGCACGTGGCACGAACCGAAATATCTCCCAGTTATAATGATGCACCGGGTTCAACTCGCTCCCGGTACACGAGGGGTATACATCTTAAGATATTAGATCATTAATTAAATAATAATAAATTAATTAATCTTTATTACACACCAAAATTATGTCACACAATAATTATATCTAGTTTAGTAGACATGTGTAAACAAAGGCGGTTAAAAAAATAAGTTGCGAACTTATGAAAAAATACTGCGTAGACACTATGATTATTTTTTTTTTGCTGCTTCCTAAATTTTCAAAGGGTAGCAGTGAATATACTGGCAAAGATCGGCACGACCAGACTTAATAAAAAAAATGGACATAATGAAGAAATTTGGAATATTATTGTACTTAAGTACTATTTTTTTTTGTTAATTTTAAATAATAATTAAAAATTAAAAAATCCATATCTATGTCATAAATTTTTCTAAATTGAGAGTGTTTCAAGGAAATAATATAAATTAATTATGATTTTTTTGTTACTTTTTAAGTTTTTTCACACTTTGGATTACCAACAATCTATAAAATCTGTGCTCTTTATGGGAATATATTGAATATTTCCGTATATTTTATCCATTTTTTTTGCTAGTAACTTAAATTGTTTTTTTTTAATAATAAACTAATACAATTATCGAAATGATTATAACATGTTTCGTCTTCAATTATTTAACTGTTTCACTTTAAGTGTACACCAAATCAATGTAAATATGTAGAACAGATTATCTCAGGAAATCTCTCCCGCCTGCGGCGCATTCCGTGATATTTCTGTATTACACTTCAGCGGGGACAGTTTTGGGCGGCATCCAGTTGTGCGCCCGCGCAGCGCGGTATTGATCGTGAATTATTTCACAAATAAAAACACTAGGTGAAAATCTAGTGTAAAAAACGTGGTGACTTTTAAAATTCAAATGTGTTTTCAAATTCGAATTCGGACTTTGATTTTTTGGTGTTCTATTAGTGTTTTGAGTTTGGAATATTACTTGTGAATTGTTTTTGTTTATATAATATACTCTAATAGATTAATAAGAAAATTATTGTTTTATTAATTACTGTCCATTTCTAAGATGGCCGATTCGAAATTGTCTTTAAATGAGTCACAACACCATAAAGCGGAACGGATAAACAAACTATAAAACCGGAGGGTATTTTGAGAGCAATGAGAGCAAATCAGTGGACATAAACTAAAATGGCCGAGCACGCGACTGTATTTACTCATAATTTGTTTATTTGTATTGCCATCTCGCTCTTACTGCCCGTGGTGGATGAGGCGAAGGTATACGAGGACAGCCGAAGCTTCCCGAAAGAAGAAAAGCGGTTGACAAGAGAATATCATTTAAGGCAGGGCGCTCTTCGCGGGTTGATAGTGAAGCCTGGTCGCCAATATGTCTTGCAGCCGGTAGAGATGTACCTGGGTATACCGTACGCCGCCCCTCCCGTGGGTAGCCTCCGTTTTATGCCACCAGGTGAGAGTAATGTACAGGGTTTGAATTTGTTTTGCAAGTACTTCTCAGGTCGCGGCTAGATTTTAGATAGGTATAATTTGGCCCATGGAGGGAGCAGGATGAAGGAGGGTAGCGCACCTGTACAGCCTCTATTCGGATGTCTATGGGCATCGGTGGTCATAAATGGCTTTGATTTCTTGTTTGCCTCCTATAAAAAAATATTACTGATGTTCAAAAAATATTTTTATAATTCTATTTTGAATAAAACATATTTCGTTTCATGTTCCATAAAATAAGGCATATTTTATTACAAGTTTAATGGCCTGGCGAAAATTTATATAATTGACACTTAAAAAGTAATTTATATGAATGAATAAAACATTTTGGTTTTATTTCATTTAATTTCGATATTATAAGCATAAAATATCTGAGATAATTTTATACAACGAAACTGTAGAAGATTATTGTCTGTCTGTTTGCAGCTTTCACACAAAAACTGTTGGACAGATTAGGCTATAATTTATCAATATATACAATGCTGCAGCCGGTATCTCAACTTGAAATACATTACAATAGCAGGGTAAAGTAACGGGTTGACAACTTTACCATGACATCAAATATTCCAATAATGTCAAGACGCAAATATTATATCGGGTCAGTTAGTTATAAATATGTGTAAAATGTAAGTAAATAGGTAGAATTACTTTGGCCGACACGGTTAATAAGGTTCCAATCGCTCACATTGTACCGACGTGAAGTGACGGCTATTATGTCTAGTTTTGTGCAGTTTTCGAAAGTCCTTAGGCTCAGTAAGAGAAATCCATTGGGAGAATGTAAGACCCCCCTAAATCATATTAAAATGTTATAAAGGATTTACATTTGTTACACAAAAAAATATAGCTTATGCTTATTAGAATACTGAATGATACTTCGAAAATAAAGGACAAAATTAAAAAAGAACAGCTGTTTAAAGTAACGAGACAAAATTCAATTTGGCCCTAATAACCACGATTGTTCTGCTGCTGGCGAGTGAGTCGAACCTCCAGCCTAGAATGGTTCCGTAGCTCTAAAATGATCTCCGTTATATTGAAATACTTTTTCTCCTTATGAAGAGGCAGGTATTTATTATAATTCTTGCTTCTTTTTAGATGATATTCTTAAGAAGAGATAAGATTATTGCTGAATTGCAGCCAAATATTATAAAAAACAACAAATTTTTTTTATGGTAGAGGGGGGCAAACAATAAATCGGAGCCATTTTCATGACCACTGACACCCATAGTTAACCGTAACTTCAGAACTGAGAGAAAATCAGTAAGAGGAGTGCCACGCTGTAAGTCGTATTGGACCGGCACGACCGGTGAGGTCCCTCTTGCCACACGATAGGGTGTAAAGTGACAGCTGTGCTATCGCGTTTCGTGCGGTGTGTAACCAGCGACTGATCGTTTACCCCCTTAAACTATTTAAAAATAAACCACAATATTATAACCATTTTAAAGTAGCTCTATTTTATATTTATGTGGACTATGTGGTAGTAGCAATACTAATGTGTACAATGTAACATGTGGCACTCTGCTCTGCCTCTCCGAATCGGTTTGAATAAATTGTTTTGTTGCTAATATTTCCTAGAATGTTGACGGAACCACGAAACATGTAAAAACATGCGAATATCATTTGTACATGTTTCTCAAAACAGTTTGACGTTTGTTGGCAGTGTGTGGAGCTGCCCCAAATACACGACGGTTATAATTAAAATTAGAAATATTTTTGGAATTCCAAATACGAAATGGGCAAAATTGCATTTGGAATACGTCTTTATTATTGCATATCCAGTAAGTAAGAGCACATGAGTAAGTAAATGAACTCTTTACTCTGTGGTAAGAGGGAGTTAATAGAGAGTTGGGAAATATACTGTGAACAGTAGAAAAACTATAGAAATTACCTTTAATTCTAAAACTCAAAAAGATTTTTGTCATTCTCTCACTCATTTTTTATAGCGATATCTTGTATTTGCAAGCTTAAATTAAATAAATTATAATTAAAGAATTCATTCATAAAACTTTTTGAAGAAAATGCGCTAAAAATAATGTTAGCTTTCATCAAAATATTTTACTGTTATTTATAACGCCATTCAGCAATTTATATGCGATTGCTACACGGTGCGCGCGTTGCTACACCACCAACAGATACGTCTGCATGGACTATCATAGTAATATATACAGTTCATTGGAATGACAGTGGGGGCATCTGTCGAAAATTGATCGTACCAACTTGGAAACCATCGTGGGCGCATTCAGAACAACTTTACTAAAAACCATTACATTCTCAAATACCTTTCAACCCAATCTGTCAAGACATTTAGTAGTTGACATACCGACAGCAGCGCCACCTACCGAATCCAATTGTATTTCTAACCATTTGGAAACCATTGAAATACCCGTATAAAATTTTAACCCAATCGGTTCAGCCGTTTAGCTAAGATAAGCATACTCGTATTTACCTTGCTTGAAATTTTACAAATCTTAATTTTTAAAATTTCACAAGTTATAATTTGTAAAATTTCCATTTAATCAGATCCAGTTATTTAATTTACTTTTCATCCACCCTGCCCAATCTCGCGACAAGTTTTTACAACATATAAATATTTTTCGAATAATCAGTAAATATTTTAAAAAAGCTTATTTTAATCTATAGCATTTTCATTAAAGCTTATTATTTAAAAAAAATATTCTAATTTATTTGCCACGTTGTCTCTGTCACCAGATCAGCTTAACGGTTATGTTATAATACATTATCATCCAACTTATATATTTTAGCTGAATTTGATGGTAGGTGATATTTCAATATAGAGTTTGCATAACTACCTTCTAGTTCCTCCATTATAAGACCCTCCATGTTATCTAGGCGTAAAGTTTTAGTCAAAACAATAAAAAAACAAAATACGATGTAATTCCGACAGATTATTGCTGAGTTCCCATGGCCACCTTCCAGCTCCTTCATCAGACACTACATTTAATTAGGGTCTTGGGGACTTAGTCTTAGTCCTTACTACGTCATCGGAACCGTGCAATGGGGTGAGGTTCCCATCCCGATTCCTGGTACTCCGAAGGAGCGCGCCACCAATGTTCGTGCCTGGATCCGGCAGACGTCCTGGGCTAATTCAGAGGGAGGGGTGGAGGACCCTTCAGTTGAGTTTCCCATAGTCTAGCCTCTCCCCTAAATCTGTTCGGCATTGGCAGCCCTGTTCGACTTAGCCTTGAAGATGACAGCGGCACGCAAGCCCTTCACCACGACAAGGTGGCCGCACAGTCGCGCGTGGGGGAGGTCGTCCGATCCGCCTGCCACGTAGCAGTAACAACTTCATCTGATTATTTTTTTTCTATCTCTAATAAAATATAATATATTCAATTACTCTGCTCTGGAATAATAAATCCCTACATGAGGGCGCGTCTCATAAGATACGAAATGAGTTTTGCTAAAATAGCGAACATGTGTAACATAGGCACTTCAGAACAATATTAAGAATGCAAAAAAAATGTCGTATATTCTCGTATTGTATTTTGTTATCTTTTAATAACCATAAAACCTTTGTTATTTCATCATCAGTTAAACGTGAAGATGAACCTGCGTAGCAGATGTCCTTTAAAATAAAACATACCTAATAATGACGGCTGATATTATAAACTCTATACAAGGTTGATAAATGCGAGAGGTGTTGTCAAAAAATGTTTACGACAAGTAGGTATACGAATATTTTTTTCAAACAAGTTAAATTGCAAAAAAAATGTAATCATGCTTTGTACCGGCGCTTACAGATAGTGACAACCTCGCACGGGACGAATGACCCCGGGCTCGCGATCAGCTGACGATACGGACGATACGGCGTGTACGAAGTGAGAAAAGACTTATAAAAATTCCTGTGGCTAAACTACTGTACCGATTGGTCTGCTTTTTGTTGTGTAGCCTGGAAATGATACACCAAATATATATGGAATGATACACCAATAATTTCATTAAGTAATGCCTCTGAAATATCCTCATTTATACCTTATATATGTAGGATAATTTTAACTTTAGGTAACTACAAAGATATTCAAATTGTTTGAACGGGGTTACATTTCCACTTACGTTTCTTTACTTAGACTGACTCTATCTAATACATCATCTGTTCCAGTCAGCGCCCCACCGTGGTCCGGCGTGAAGATGGCGACGCGCTTCGCCCCCGTCTGTCCGCAGTCGCTGCCCACCATCAAGAAGGGCAATCCGCCCTCGCTGGGCAGGCAGCACTACCTCAGTCGGCTGAGGCCCTTCCTAGTGCACGAGTCAGAAGACTGCCTGTATTTGAACATCTACGTTCCATACAGGGGTGAGTATTTATAGTTTTTGTACAGGCGCCTATGATATGGAAACGAAGAGAATCCTAAAACAGTTTTATCAGATTGCCATGAGTGCTCGGTCGGGTGACGTGAGTATGAGACGAGGTTTGAGGTGGAAAGGTCGATGCGAGAGATGCATCCCGATATGAGAGCTAAAATGGTTACCTAATTTAATTATAATTATCATGGTCGGGGGTATTTATATATTTTATTAATTAGCTAAGCCAAGAGATTTCAAACTTTCAATCATTTTCATATAGAACATCGAAATATAAACTAAGTCACTCAACATTCATGCACAAGTTATAAGTGGGCTAAAATTTTAGTCGTGATTTATCACTCAGTAACAGCGTCCTACGATTTTTCCCGCGTAACCCGCATACTCCGCTCCTTTTTGTCATAGCGTGGTTTTCTTATCGTCTCTTGAAGATCGCTTATGACTCGAGGCAATTTGATCGCATGTTGACTTCTCTGTCAATAAAACTTAATTACTTAATTTGTCTATTGCTATACACTTATCGGGGCTATGGCATTTTGCTGTTGTGTAAGTTCAACGCAATAGTAAAATTACCAAACAACGTAGCTTATATTCTTCCCTGCTGCTGTGTTTTTTTAACGTGCAGTCATATCATCATGGCGGCCTGTGGACATCCACATTATTCAATTTCCTCTAGTACTTACACTCCAATGACCCAACAGAAACTCACAAGTCACACTCTCAAGTACTTTCCGGTCGAACCGACGTAATTCACACATCTTACTATGTAAAAAGAAGCGTCATCATATTAATTAGCTGTAAAACTACAGTACTACCTCTGACATCATTTAGAACTAATGACATTACTTCAATCCCTAAAATAGCTTCGAGCGATTTAAAAGTAATTCCATATCTCCGCTAACCTAAATACAGTTATGACTCATTAAAAGTTTTGTTTTTAACGACATCAGTGTCTATGTTTTTAATATAAAGAACCAAATAAGAAGTCTATGCCCTTTGATAACCAATGAATTACCACATATAGGTTCTATAGATGGAAGGGGGCCTTCTTTCACCTCAAGATTTATCACTGGAACCTCAAAAATGACACAAAAATCGAAAGCACGTTTGCATATAGGTATTATAATATTCTGTGAAGCCGACGAGGACTCAGTTATTTATGAAAAGCGCACACATTTGATGATGCGACGCCCCAGGGAGCCACCAGACTATAATGTCTGCTATAAGCGCCACTAAGTATTTTCGATCAGGTGAAATAATGCCCTGGGGAAATCACATACACGGTTTCTTTTACGCCTTGCTGGGGAACTTCTTCAAAAGACGATCAGAGTTTTTTGCTTCAAGGTTCATTGAATTTTCCTGGATATAGCAGTATCTTACTGAAGTAGTTTTAAGATTTAACCGTTTTAATGAAACTGCCTCAAAATCAAATAAGTTTACACCACGCAGCAGAAGTAAAGTATTTTTATTGAATAGGGGGGCAAATATAAGAAAACGCGAGAATACACATCGAGTAGAAGAGTAGTTCAAAAATGGTTGGGCCCCAGCGATTGCACAACCATTTGTACCCGAATTGGTTGGGCACGACGAGAGAGGTATCTCTTGTTCAAATAGGTCAAGTCATTGCTATACTGGGGCGATTCGCGCGGTCGGATAAACTTTGTGAGGCTCTTTCAGCATATTTCTCTATATTTTACCAGTGACTCTTGGCCAAGAGGTATTTTCCTTCATACAACTGTTTCACTACATATTGAAGCTATTATTTTGCGTGTAAGTCATTATATTCAGATGGTTTGTGTCACAGCTTTAAAAAAGATGAGAATAAACTAACCTTGTTCGCAGGACTTACATCACGTCTGCGACATTTTGTAAATGGCGCAGTCAGGATTTCTTTTGTATCTGTGCTGTCTAGCTCCTGCCATGGACTTATAACCATTAACCATTCCTTGCTTTATGACCTGCCATTCGTTTTCAAGATCTATGAAATTGTCAATTCAATTCTAAAGAAAATCTGAAATACCACGCTACTAATAAGTGTACATAAATATCTGAGTTCTTTGAAATGACTCGTAAACTTGACGCTTACTCCGGCCGTTGTCTAAATATGTCTAAAAAGCTAACATGGTCGCACCCGGGGACTCGATGCCAAAGGAGTGAATGCTATGGTTTGTGAGTCATTCCAGAGTTAAAATACATTACATACCATATAAGGCTACGACATTTATTCATTAATTCATTTAATTACTGGCACAATTTTGTATATTATTATTTACGATAATCTTTAGGGGTCTATCTTTTCTTTTGCATGGAGACAAAAACAGCGATAAAAACACAATACACTTATTATATACGACGAGTGTCTACATGTGACCATGAGTACATACACAATGTCTGAGTGTATCAGATTGTGTCATTTATTGTCAACACATCAAATACCACAAAAGGAAGACCTACAATTATTATTTTTTTCCTTCTATTGCAGGCAAGTAACATTTTAGTCTACGTGACATTTATGTCGCTAATTTTATCGTAGCATACGTGCTCCCGAATTTTAATTTGCGTATCGAGGTCAACTGCTAAAGATAGCAGATTTGTTCATAAACCTTTTAACTACATGTATAATATTATGTCAATTAGTCTAGGTCCTAAACTAATCACATGGTACATTTTATATATCTACTTAAATTAATTAATAAATAATTAACCATAAATAAAAAACATATAATTTTTTTTACACTTTCACACGTCATATACCTTTTTTTTGGTTACGCAGGGAACCATTGCATACGCTACCCAGGAGCCCATGTGGCTCAACTGCGTACAGTGTCGGGCTCGGCAATTGGGGATTGCCTCTAACGACTAAAGCCCTGCCTTCAGCCGCTATAATTGGAGGGCCCAAGATCCATACGGAACAGATTCCCTCCAGCGACAGGCTGGCCTCGATGAAAAGGCCAGACTTCTTCTCCTTAGTGACTGTCCGGCTGCCTTTGAACAGTCCCTACTCCAACGTTTGAACCGTGCAACGGAGTCAGGTTCCTATCCTGATCCCTGGTCCCAATGCTCCAACGGAGCACGCCACGTCGGTCATTCCAGTTCACGCCGCCAGCAGCATCTTCGGGGGGTACGGAATATACCTACTTCATTTGAATGAATTTCGGCACCAATCTATACAATAATTTAAAAGTTTCGTTACAATTAATTACTATATTATCTAACTAAACAATATACCAGCTATACACTTGATGTTTGGTACAAGGGTTCCTTTTATGATACAAGTGAGCACAATGATGAAATAGGTGCTAAGTTTATAATATGGAATATCAGTGATTTCTTTCAAATTAAACGCGGGTGAATATTTATTAGTTTGCCTATACCAATAATTATTAGTTTATTAGTTTGTTTGTTTGTTTGAACGCGCTAATCTCTGGAACTACTGGTCCGAACAAAAAAAAATCAGTATTAGTTTATCTTTTAATAAGATAAGATAAGATTCCTAAGATAGGAAGCCTATAGACTACTTTTAGCAGAGTGCGGTAAAAAATGGATTCACGTAAACAAAGTCTCGGGCGTTCGCTAGTTAGATATATAACATTATGAACATTGTATGATTCACATGGGATAGCTTGTACGCGTGTAAGCGGAGCACTGCTAGTAAAACATACATATAGTATAGCTACTTGTTCCAAATTATAATGAGATCGATCTAAGTAGGTATAGGATGCGGTCCTGACAAGTTCGATGTCACTGCATTCTTAATGCGAACAGATTATTGAGATACCAAACAGCGTTTAGGAAGCAAAAGTCCTTTAATGGAATAGATAATCAAAAAATTTCAAGTCACATTTACTCCATAAAGAACAAATTTAAAAAATATTCCCCGAGAATTATGGACCGTGAAAGTCCCTAATGGTTTTTTTATAGACGCTAACTTTGTGTGTTACTTAATAAAATATTTCTCGGGAACAACTTGGATTGCCTATTACGGTTTCATAATAAAAAATGTAAATTCGTTGTCTCACAGCGTCGTCGGAGAACAGGTAAGGGTCCGGTTCTTTCGCCGCCCACTTCATCAACTTTTGTCATTTATGATTTTGACTGACAAATGTATTTTAAGCTCTTTATCCGACTGCCAAGGAAGTGTATTGTTTTTCGCGCGTATTGTTTGTATGTAAGTATGTAATATTCTTTATAAATCGAAACAATATCAAATAACTGTATAAATTTAAAAATATCAATACGGTAGTCCTTCGAAATTTGATGCAACATCATAACATGCAGTCTGATGCATAAAATTTTATGACTGTGCATGCCTCCAAATGTTTATTGTGTATGATGTTGCATCAAATTTTGAAGGACTACCGTTTTGATATTTTAAACTTTATACAGAAATTAAGTATGATATTGTTTCATTGATTTATTTCGCTGGCTCTCTGTAAATATTGAATTTTTATCTTGTTCCGGCATTTTCAGTTGATTTTCTATTTTTACGCAGTTATTATTATTATGCAGGCCGGTTTTTTGTTTTTTTTTTAGATTAGTTTTGACTAGCGATATTCAGTGTAACATACCCGAACTTATAGCATGATTTAAAATGTGCATTTATTAAATTTACTTTTAGAAATTTGATATCGATAAAATAGCAAATGTTGAAATTACATATCAATACTGAGGCGGATACGGCATAATTATTGTGCCGATATGCCCTTCTTCCCTCCACATAAAAAGACATGGCATATCTATCACTTGGCAACGGTATATTGTAAGCAATAGATATTTCCCCGGTCGTGACGAACCAATATGACTGCATTATGCAGTATATTCTAGCTATAACAGAAGTAAAGCTGTTTAGATACTATTCTATAAAATATGTAGTTACATAGATTACCTATGTTAAAATCATATTATCATAAAGCCGTCTGACTCTGAAAACGTGTTATCATATTCATCCATTTTTCCATATTTTCCCGTTGTAATCGTCGAAACCGATCCGTAGCGTCAGCAAACAGGAACAAGCGAGGAGTGTTATTTTTGGCTGCTATCCGTGTCACAACAGCTGCGCGGACAAGGATTAAGGATTCCGATGTTTATTATAATAGGGTTTTAGCGATAGCCTGTTTTCGAAGTAAATCGGATTTCGTATTGTTTAGGAAGCGAATCTTATTTGCAATGTGAGGGGGTATCGTATCCTAGAGTCATTTGATAGCTAGTGATTCCATAGATATCCACAAAAATACTACACAGACGTATGGCCTCCTTCCCCCCTCCCCCGAATATGCCACCGACAAATCACGTACAAAACGAAACTAGACTGCGTCGCTGTTCATTTGCAGAGGTACTATGGGTAAGGATCTCTTACTAAAATCATACCCCGGCTTACCGTCATTCTTCTTCGTCGTTGTCTTCATAGCTGAAGGTCGTGCCCGTTCTGGAAATTCTTCACGAAGATAATAATCAGTTGTTTTCATTCTGCTCTATCTCCGGCCTGTTTAAGGACTGCATTCACCGTGAGGCCTGTTATGTCTCTGATTTGGTCAGAACAGCGGGTTGGTGAACGTGCCCTTGGTCGCTTCCTCTCTATCTTGCCGATTACAACCAGTTAATCAAGGTTGTCTGGCTCTCTACGACCCACATGACCAAAATAACTCAGGACTCTTCGGTAGCAGATCGTAGATAACCTGGTTTCAATCTTGAGTTGGTCGAGAATGGATCTGTTCGTTCGTTTTGCTGTCCACGAAATTCGCAACATTCTTCTACACCACCACCAAAGGCGTCGATCTTCTTTCGATCAGGCGCATGGATAGCCCACGATTCGGATCCATAAAGAAATATAGATAACACTAAAGATTCTCATTTTGGTGGTATTCTAGACGTTTCTGTTCTGCCATATCCGAGTCATCTTGCTCAGTGTCTCCCTGACCGATCAAAGATCCCAGGTAGACAAACTCATTAACGAACTCAAAGTCCGTGACTACTCCTGTACGCTCTAGTGTTCCCGCTCGGTCAATCACCATGCCCTTTGTCTTTGCCTTATTTATTGATGGAAAGGAATAAAACCATATCATACCATCTCTCTCACCATCGAATTTAGTAGGAAATAGCGCCATGCTTTATTGCATTCGAATGGAACTGGCAAGACAGGGAACATTTTGATAGCATGGAGATTGGAGAGGCAGAAGAGAACATGCAAAAAATATTTTTTTTCTGAGCCGGCACATACCGGGGTACCTCTCGCTTATACGACACCGGCGTAAAGTGACAGCTGTGCTGTCGCGTTTCTTGCGATGTTTAAGTAGTCCAATAAGGGAAGTAAGAAGGCGGGCAACGCATCTGTATAAACTATATGAAGTCTGTGGGCTACGGTGACATGAAAATGAATCCTATTGCTCGTTATTCCCTCTATACTATACTATAGGGGGAAAAATGTGCTTTGTTTGATTTGCATCTCATAATGTTTGACGTGATTGTGAAACGTTTGGAAATAAAATCAATCTCCCGCGGTGTTTACGTTTCATTAGACCGTGACGTCACACCATCCGTCAAATGTTCGGCTTTACAAACATACGCGGAAAAATCCACGGGATGGGTTTTTCATATTAATATTTAATCTCATTAAAATAAAAAAATATATAGTACATTGTATTGTTTGTTTAAAATATTAGATTTCATTGTAAGCAGCAGCGCTCACGTTTCCAAGACATCTCTAACCATATCAAGAAGAACTTACACCACACAATACATAGATTTGTAAAACATTTCTTTCTTTTTGCCTATGGATAGAATCCAATTAAATATCTGCAACAACTTAGCTGTCACTAGGTGTATGCCAGTGTTGTATGCGCCAGAGAAACTCAAAGCCAAAGGGAGGTAACTAGATACACTAACGTGAAGTGATGTAAATGCATCGTGTATTGTTTTGATTGTAAGAGTTCGGTGTCGTTTATGAATGAGATAAAGAGGCAGATGCAGCAGTGTAATGTTTGTGCGGATGTT
>LUGF01019860.1:182341-193100 GCA_001625245.1 Calycopis cecrops
TCGGGGTACCTCGAGCTTATACGACACCGGCGTAAAGTGACAACTGTGCTGTCGCGTTTCTTGTGATGTATAAGTATCCATTAAAGGGAGGAGGAAGGACGGCAACGCATCTGTATAAACTCTAAGTTGTCTGTGGGCGTCGGTGACATGAAAATGGGTCCGATTGCTCGTTTTTCCCTCTATATTATAGGAGTAAAATGTGCTTTGTTTGTGATTTGTTTGATTTGCATCTCATAACGTTTGACGTGATTGTGAAACGTTTGGAAATAAAATCAATCTCCCGCGTTGTTTACGTTTCATTAGACCGTGACGTCACACCATCCGTCAAATGTTCGGCTTTATAAACATACGCGGAAAAATCCACGGGATGGGTTTTTCATATTAATATTTAATCTCATTAAAATAAAAAAATATAGAATATATTGTATTGTTTGTTTAAAATATTAGATTTCATTGTAAGCAGCAGCGTTCGCCTATCCAAGACATCTATAACCATATCAAGAAGAATTTACACCACACAAGACATAGATTTGTAAAACATTTCCCTCCTTTTGCCTGTGGATAGAATCCAATTAAATATCTTCAACAACTTAGCTGTCACTAGGTATATACCTACAACACTGGCGTATGCGCCAGAGAAACTCAAAGCCAAAGGAAGGTAACTAGGTACACTAACGTGAAGTGATGTAAATGCATCGTGTATTGTTTTGATTGTAAGAGTTCGGTGTCGTTTATGAATGAGATAAAGAGGCAGATGCAGCAGTGTAATGTTTGTGCGGATGTTACGGTCGTCAGTAATCAGTAGTCACAGTAAGCCTCACACGCTTGGCATGAAATGAAAAAAAAAATAATATACTTTTTTATACTATTTCCACTTTTTATTACTTAATTCAAATTACATTAATTTATTTGTATTTAATTTTGAATCAATAAAAAGTGAAAATAGTATAAAAAAGTATATTATTTTTTCAAATATACTTACATTATACTGCTAAGCTAGATTAATTGAACAAAATGTAATATAGGATAAAATAAGATAATAGCATAAGAGGAAAACGAGCAGTTAGGCAACCTGAATTAAATGATCACCAACGCCCATAGACACCCGCAACAACAAATATATTTTATGTATATGTATAGAATTTCACAATGAAAAATCAAGAATACCGACAGCGTTCGTCCCAGAATCACCGAAGTACCTCTTATAACCATCAAAGAACACATCAAAGAAAAGCAAACGGAAATACATCCTCCTCGTTTTAATTGTCGATTGTAAAAGCGAATTTGCCCTGCGCCTATCTGAAGTACCTACCTATAAATATTTTATAGTACGTAAACAATACCGTCCGAGAAGGGAGAAGTTGAGATCGGTCGTCCTATCGTTCCTTGAAAAGGTTGTACGATCTAGAGTCCAAAGCAGGGGTTTCCAACCTTTTCATCGCCAGGGACCACTTTTATATTATTCTCGATAGCCACAGCGCAGGTATAACAAAAATATCTATCTTCTCACTCATTGCACGGCAAGCAATGGCTTACCACCCGCTAAATTTAAAATTATTCGCGGACCATATTAAGGCTGCTGAGGACCACTGGTGGTCCTCTGGCCACTAGTTGGGAACCATTGATCTAAAGGTACCAATTTTTAAGTAAAGATGGTGAAGACTCGAGTTCCTGATCAGGCAAAGGGTAGCGTCATAATATGTACCTACCTATACAGGGTTAGTTTTTGGTCACCGGCCAAATTTTCAGATTTGGTTCAGAATCAATAATACATTCGATTTATGAATTAATAAAAAATATTTTTGTCCCGTATGAAAATAAATACAGTGTGGGTAACATAATTGATCATTGCCACCGCGGCCGCACTCAGTGGATACGAAACACAATCAGCTGTTGAGATATTTAATATACCTACGCGTGTTAGCTAGTGTGTTACTAGCTAACACGCGTAGGTATATTTACGGATCGTTTCAAATTGATGTTTATGTAACAAAATATTACAAGTAAAATTAAAACACACCCTTGAAATTATGTTCTTTTCCTTATTTTTAAATATGGCCGGTGACCAAAAACTAATACTGTATATAAAAATACTTGAAAACACTATATTGAAACTATATGATAGCTTTTCTACTTCAATCTATTTCTTACATAAGTATAATATTATCACTGTTTTTTTCGAGTAGGTGCATACATAATATCATTGAAAAAAAACTGTTTTTTCGAGTAAGTACATACATAATATCATAGAAAAAAAAATGTATATGTTTGGAGTCTTGATGGATAAAAATCACGAAGTATATTATTATTATTGTTAAGAAATTGTAAAAATGAACATTGCAACCCGTTCTATAGAAATTCCAGCACGAGAGTTATTTTTTTTTTTTTTTTTATGATATAGGAGGGCAAACGAGCAGCCGGAGCCATTTTCATGACTACCGACGCCCACAAACATCCGCATAGAGGCAATACAGATGCGCTGCCTTCCTTTCTCCTCCCACCTCCATGGGCCACCGGCTACTTACACACCGTACGAAACGGCCGGTCTCGTGTAAGCGAGAGGTACCTCCCCGGTCGTGCCGGCCCAATTCGACTGCATGCAAGCATGCAGTGTGGTACTACATCTTACCATGTGGTAAAGTACCACTACCTCTCAAACATGATTGAACTCATCATAAAAGATAACGTTCTGGTGGTAATGGCGCTACAAACCACAACCAATGACGTCATTTGGCAACCCGCCATCAATCTCCGCTGGACGCTCTTCAAGTAAATAATTACTGCGATAGCTGCAATAAGGTTTTTATGACACGTAAAATCCTACTAATATTTTAAATGCGAAAGTTTGTATGTTTGTTGTTTGTTACTCCTTCACACACAATCTGTTGAATCGATTTTCATGAAATTTGGCACACACATAGATTTATTGTATTAACACAGGATAGCTTTCATCCCGAAAAATGTTCCTATGGGATACCATGTGATGATTTTCAATTTATATACCTCATCGAAATTTACGCAGGTGAAACCGCGGGATGCAGCTATATCTTAATTTTCTTTCGGGCTCCCTGAGATCATATCAAAAGGTTTTTGTGGTTGCCGCTGTTGAACCTCGCGACACAAGAGTAGCAGCGGTAGGCCAAGCCCATTATTTTGACTACGGTTTAGATTGAGTTGTAGTCTGTATGAAAGGGCGAAAAGAGCATCACACCATGTTATTAAAGTCTGGCAAAGCTCTGCACGACGTCTGGTCTTGCGGATGTCTATGTGCGGCGGTTGTCACTAATACTCGCTTGTTTGCCCCATATGCATAGGTATATAATAAGAAAATATAACATTTAGTAAGAGCACACGCCGTGTTGTGTTCCGTCGAATTGGCCCAATTCGTACGTACAACCGTGAAGGTGCAAGTCGCTCACGCGATACCGCGCCAAAGGCCACTTTGTTATGCCGTTGCGTTTTGTTCGTTGAATAAGTTTCTAGTAGTTCATAGATAGATAAATAGATAGATAGATAGATCTTTATTCAATGCAAACAAACAAATGTACAAAGATTAAAAAGAAAACAATTGATACCTTAACTTAAATAAGGAATTATTATCATTTGGTAAAAATAGATTCTATTGCAGTGTACACAGAGTTAACGTGTTTTGTACGTTACTAAAGTAACATACACAAACTTACTGTACAAGTGAAATTAATAAACAAAAAAAAACGAACACTCACTTCACCTCGCTCTGTGCGGATGTCTATGGGCGTCAGTAATCATGAAAATGGCTCCTCCTGCTCGTTTGCCTCCTTACACTATAAAAAAACCATTGTATGTCAATCCAGATTAAAATCTATGGTGGTGCCAAATTCCAACCAAAGTTCGTTGCATTTCCGTTAACAAACAACAGACATACACACAAACTTTCGCTTAAATAATACTAGCTGTACCGTGAGCGCTTTGTTACGCCACCAATAGATATGTCAGCATGGACTGTCTCAGCAATATATTATAAACCTTCTTGGGCGCATTATGAACAACTTTACTAAAGATCATCACATTCTCAAATGCATTATTAATTATGATTCTAGAAAGGACATGCAGACAAACATTCATTTTTATATATAAAGTAATACAATCGTGTCTGCGAAACAATGAAAATACGCATACGAAATTTCGATTTTATCGGTCAAGGCGTTTAGTAGTTGATATGCTGACAGCAGCGCTACCTACCCGATCCAATTGTATTTTTAAGCATCTAGAAATCCATTGAAATACCCATATAAAGTTTTAAGCCAATCGGTTTAGCCGTTTAGAAATTTACCCTTTTTCCCATGGTAATGAAGCATTTTCCCGTCATAAAAGTACATAGTATATTAATCTGTGCTAATGTAGCATTCAAATGGTAACGGCGGTAATATTACCACCTAATGTTTGAATGGAAATAAAGTTATTATTATTATATTATTATTATTAAATGGTGAAAGAATTTTTGAAATCGGTCCAGTACTTTAGGAGCCTATTCACACACCACACACAAAGACACACACAAACAAACCAATCTTTCCTCTTTATAATATTAGTAGAGTTGCGCAACTAAGTCGATTACAAAGTTAGTTAAGTAAGACTTGCAACCTCGGCAACAAACTTCATTTTCCTAAGATTACGCTGAAATTTCCAACTATCCAACAAAAGCCAGTCTGGAGGAGTAGGGCTGACAGGCCCAAAAATCAAAAAGTCTGACACAGGCTCAAATTTAGACGGTCATTTTGACCTAAAAGCCCGACACTGAGTTTAAAAAAAATAGGACTTTGTCTTGCACTTACTATAATTATTATTCTTTTGAGACTTGCTCTAACAATCACACTCCCGCGAACTTTTTGGTAACCTCGTCAAAAAACTAACAGAAACCGGACATATCCGACTTGTGATTTGGCCTGACACAGCTGTAAAAAGCCGAACATGTCCGACCATATCCTGACACCTGGCAACCCTATGTAGGAGACAGATGCGTGAGCTCAGCGGTCTGTGCTCCGAACCCCAAACGCAAGACGTCAATCTCACTTAGCCGTTTCACCCTTAACTTTGACTTGAGTAATTGGTTTTATGAAGAGAAGGTTGACAGGTTGAGGCGTACAGATTTACTTAAGCTAAATTGATTAAATTGTTTAAAAAGGTTAATTATAATTTCATAATAGTGTCCTCCTGGCGTGTTCGTCAGCATATTTTAGAGAAGCCAACTGTATAAGGTTATAATGCACAAGACGTGTGAATGCTACCTGCCAGCACGCTGCAAGCATGCATGTAGGACGAATTGGACCGACACGACCGGGGAGGTACCTCTCGCTTACACGAGACCGGCGTAAAGTGACAAGTGTGCTGTCGCGTTTCGTGAGGTCACTTAGTAGCTGGTGGCCCAAGGAGGAGGAGGAGGAAGGAGGGCAACGCATCTGTGTAAGCTTTATGCGGATGTCTATCAACGTCGGTAGTCATAAAAAATTATCTGACTGCTCGTTTATACTAAAAATTCACAAGTACCTACTTACATTCTCTATCTTCTGTTTCCCCTAATCAGGTGAGACGACGGTCTGACATAATTGAATAAAAAACAGGTACAGAACCAATTACAGTTTAAGTAGTTCTCCGAGGCGATTCGTCAAAATGTAAATAATTCAATCATAATAAAATATACTATGTTACTCTGTGATTATAACATGTAACATAGTATATTAAACTATGTTACTTCTAGACACTGTAGTTTATTGTTTTTATTAAATAAGTACTATTAATATTAATTAATTGACTTCTCAAAGATAAATGTCAATTAATGAGTTCTTGCAATAAGCAGACCAGTGAGTTGTTATTACTACGTATAGAGAAGCTATACCAATTACCAAGCCAAAAATGTGTCGATGACATTCAGATGACAATGAGATGACATCCTATAGATTAACATCGCAGAAGTGACTCAGTACCTTTTGTACCTACAAAACTACAATTACTGTTTAGTATATTTAAATTATAGCTAAGTGTATAAAAAATATTCTGTCAAGCTCTATTTTTTTTCGCATTTAAAATTAAATTAAAAAAGTAAGTATTCAAAAAATACTTTATGTCGTAGGTATATTTAAAAAATATATGATGTGTATCAAGTGCAATATTGTTTACACAAAAACAACAAAATAAAAAAGTATATGCGGTAAAGAAAATATATCTTAAAAGTAAGTTTAATATTTAAATTATATTTTATTGGTTGTTAACCGCGGCATCGCTAGCGTGGTTTTTCACATTTACACATTTTCGTATTTATAATAATAAGAACAATAAATATAATATTAACACAATATAAAGACTCTCTGACGTTTCTGTCAAACATTTGACAGTAGCAATTTCATTTGATTACTAAAGACGTACGTCATACTGTTTTGAGCCTATAATAGTGCCATCTATAGCGCTTATTTAATTTATTTGATGGAAATGTGTTATCCCGTGAAAGATTATCCCCATAAAAATGAGCCTTTGGCACTCTTCAGTCCTTCATATATCTCCATATTAAACATCACATACATGACCCGATTGACCCGATTTGGTGTTAAAGAAAGACAAACAAACAAACAAACACACTTTCACGTTTGTAATATTTATGGATGGATGAATATATATTACCTAGGTATTATATGCTCAGTAAAATACACAATAGTGTACAGTATTTAATTCACAGTAACTACAGCATCTAGTGGCTAAAATGAATAATTTAATGTAAAATGTAAATATATTTTAATTTCTTTATAAATTTAAACTAATAATATAATTATATACATATAAATAAAAATAACATACATTTAAACTTATAATTTAAACTACTTATAAATTTATTAATATAATTAATATGAAAATTAATTACTAATACGTAATAATCTTTAACAATAAAATTTATACTAGTCATCTGTCCACTCTGAGCAGACAAATGTTCTTACTCTTTAAAATTCGTATAAACATTTGACAACGCCTGAAACCATAGATATCAGAAGTCTTTATATCTCTATGCCTGAAACGTTGCAGTAAATTGTTAAAAATAATTAAATTAAGCGTAATTATAGATAAATGTGTTTAACTTACTGATGAAAGGTCACTCCTTGATTTTTACTAATATTTCTTGAGTTATTTAACCAAAATCTCAATACACACGAAGGCATTTTATGAAATAGAAATTGTACTCAAAGACGTCACATTTAGACAAGCGCTGAGCCCGAAATAAAATATGATTTGGAGAGCATGTACTCTAAGACGTGTGACACAAAATCTAGTTGAAATGTCTTCTCTAGTACGTAGTACATATAACTCAATGAAGCAGACGAAGTAATAATTATCTTAATGGCGACATCTGTTATATTATTCAGTAACAATATACCTAATAAATAACGTAAAGTTACAACTTACTAGTCTGTGCTTTTAAAATCGTTCTTAAATAATATCCAAGATGGCTCTGCTTAAGTTAGTAGAATTTAATAAGATCTAAACATTTTTACAATTAGAAACAATCACAAATGTTATTATTTTTATTTACGTTATTTTAACGATAAAAAATACATAAAATATATTTTCTAGCTTGGAAAATGGCATGCCTAATAAGGCATTTTAATACGTTAACTTATTACTTATATTTAAACTTATATCGAACATTTTAACCACAGAATAAAGATACGGACTCTTTCCTTACCTACTCATTTGATTTAATTATTATAGAATGATTAAAACCTTTGATAAGGATTTTTTATGAATAAGACCGATAGGTGTGTATTCTAAAACGCTCCATAAACCTTCTTTAATTATTAAAGTGTTGCTAATTATATTATCTATGTTGTTGTCATTATAGTGAAGAAGAAGAATTTGATGGCTATTGGCTACAGCTGTCAACTGTCATTGTTGATTGTTAATTGTTATTGTAATTTGGATTTGTAATAAGTTGTATTAAATAAATATTAAAGTTATTCGTGTTTCAAAATAAAATGGAAGCTAAATCATTAAAAAGGCAAAGAAGTGAAAATTGGTTGGAAGAGGACAAGGTTAGTACTAGATCTCGAAGTTAGTTCGTTAAACTTTCTCTATTTCTCACACTAAGGCTTGCTTTTTTCCGTAGCTTATTTTAAAAGAATTGGTCAAGGCGAGGGTCAGCATATTAGAAAATAAGAATACTGACACAAACACCAACGTGAAAAAAATTGCGGCTTGGCAAGACTTACGTTCTAGGTAGGTACCTACCTTTTTTTTGGTAACGCAGGAGAATACCTTTACGCACGCTACACATGAAGCCGGGTGGCTTAACCGGGTACAGTGTCGGGCTCGCAAACGGGGATACACTACCTACTGAACCCTGGGGGTGCCTTCAGCCGCTTTTATTGGAGGGTCTCGAATCTGTAAGCAACAGGATCCCTCCAGCGATAGGCTGTCCTCGGCGAAGAAGCCAGACTTCTCCTTGGAGACATTCCGGATGCCTTTGAACAGTCCATGCTATGTAGTGGAACCGTGACTTGAGGCCAGGTTCCCATCCTGAACCGTGGCCCCAGTGCTCCAAAGGTGCATGAGCTATGAATTGAACCCACCACTCGCTTCAAACTATTTTGCCCACTGCTGATTCAGACGAATGGGTGGAGGACCTTGAGTCAAGCTGCTATTATATTTTCAATAACAATTATCTACAAATTTGTGTTACTTATCGCATACCATACTATTTCCTATTTCAGTTTCAACTATACAGCTAAAACCCCCAGAACTTTACAGCAGATAAAAGCTCAGTGGGGCATTATTAAAATGAGCGTGAAAAAAAAGAAATTTCAAGAGCGGAAAGAAAGGTTCCAAGCAGGTGGAGGACCACCGCCTCCTTCTGAATCACCTAGTGCTGATGATATTGCTGTGTGGCTCCCTCATAAGCTCACAGTCGACACAAATCAATTTGATTCTGATAACCAGGTACATATCATATATTATACTAAATGCTACTTCCAGGGCAAATAAATATGTAAGTTCTTGTGAGTCATGTGTTGCCCTCTGGCAAGACCTGAATCAATAGACAATAAGAAATGAATAGAGAACCAACAGAACGTTCAGATACCTCAGGCATATCTGAACCAACCCACATTGATCACGATCACTGACTGTGACTGGAGAACATACAACAGGTATGTGCGTTATAGTTGAGAATCAATCAAGAGTCCCAAAAACATTATATCACTTTTTATTTCATAGTTATTTTATGAAATAACTAGTAACATAGTTATTTTATAAATAATATAATAATAATAATAATAATAATAATTTTTATTACATTAAAACATGCAGAATTTTACATAAAACATACAGAGATAGAGATCCACCTAGTAAGTATGGAAACATACTTGTGGCAGGTGATCCCACTCTTCCATAACTAATAGGTACATCATTTAAATATTAAAAATTAATAATAATAATAATAATAATTATAATAAATAACATAATATGATAAATAATAAATAACGCTTGTGAAAATATCTAGTTCAAAATTTCAAATCTCATTTGTCTCATTCATTTGTGTTTTTACTAGTGACTACCTAGACCGTATTCTGCAAGCTGCTATAAATTTCAATTGTGATATTTTAGATGTTGGAACATATAACTCAAGATGAGCCAAGCTCATCCACACAAGCAGAACCAAGTATATCTGCAATAAGAAAACAAATAAAGAAAAAGGTGTGTATATTCTTAAGTTATGTGCCTATCATTTAATGAAATATTCTCAAATTATCCAATTTAATTTCATTATGAAACATTTAAATAACAATTGAACATCAAAAAATTACAAAACAAGCATTATTGTCTGCAAACTAATCAGCTTGAACAAATCCTAGGTCTGCGTTAAATACAATATAGTACAACCTATTCTATGAGAAATTTGTGTTTCAGGAAACTCAAAGATCCTTAATTTACTGTAGATTCCAGTATTATAAATTTGATTAAGAAAACTAAATTATTGTGTAGTAATATTGGATTTAAAGTTATAAAAAAGGAAATTATTATAACAATAATTAAATATTTTTTCAGGTGAGTAACATTACTAAAGACAGTGCTGTCCAAATAATCACAGATACTGAAACAGCCTGCAGAAAGGAATTACATAAGGCCCAGATGGCAAATGAGAAACAGAAATTTAAAAATTTACTTTTAAAAGAAGAAGTTCTTAAATCTAAGTTGAAATACTATAAAAATAAATTCAATTGAATTTGTATATTGTGTTATTAATTACTAAATGCTATCTCTTCATCTGGCGACAATATCATAGATGCAGTGGTGTGCATCAGAAGTTACCTGTCTTAAACAAAAATATATTGAATAAGGAATTTTATGTATTGTTCATTATTTTGTTTTAAAATGATAGGATGCATGAAATGAAGCTAAACATTCAGGGAGTAAAATCCCTTTCATTTGTATAATACTGGGCTGCATCACCTCAACATTTCATCATCATCATCATCATACAACTGCGCGTCCCCCACCCCGGCTTGCGCCGCCGACGAGCACTGCTCAGTGCTCCCGCGTCCCGCACCAACCTGCTTGACGCATCTCCAATGTCACGCGCCATTCGTTTGATAAACGTTCTATCGGACAATGGCGTAGATGGTTTTTGTCACAACCTGCCGAAGCTCTTGAGGTTGGCTCAGGAAGTCATTGAATATAATGACAATTGATAGGTTTTATATAAACTGTTTGTAACATATTTTATTTTAGTATTTAATTA
>LUGF01019860.1:193953-223623 GCA_001625245.1 Calycopis cecrops
ATATCTGCAAAAAGAAAACAAAAAAAGAAAATGGTGTGTATATTCTTAAATAATGTGCCTATCATTTATTCATTCAAAGTTATAAAAAAGGAAATTATTATAACAATAATTAAATATTTTTTCAGGTGAGTAACATTACTAAAGACAGTGCTGTCCAAATAATCACAGATACTGAAACAGCCTGCAGAAAGGAATTACATGAGGCCCAGATGGCAAATGAGAAACAGAAATTTAAAAATTTACTTTTGAAAGAAGAAGTTCTTAAATCTAAGTTGAAATACTATAAAAATAAATAAAATTGAATTTGTATATTGTGTTATTAATTACTAAATGCTACCTCTCCATCTGCAGACAATATCATGGATGCAGAAGTGTGCATCACAAGTTACCTGTCTTAAACAAAATATATTGAATAAGGAATAATATGCATTGTTCATTATTTTGTTTTAAAATGATAGGATGCATGAAATGAACCTAAACATTCAGGAAGTAAAATTCCTTTAATTTGTACAATACTGGGCTGCATCACCTCAACATTTAGAAGTTCTTTATTCCAAAAGCAAGACAACATTACACAAAACACATATCAGACAAATACCTATATTATAGACAATCTCGGTACACAGTACAATTCAAACGTTTACCTAATTTTATGTGAGTGCAGTCAATGCAATCAATTAAGGTAGGGCTTTATTTTAGGCTTTTTATAGTATGAAATTCTCTCATCATGTGCTTTTCTTCGGCAAAAGAAGAAGTAATTTTTATGAATGAAGTGGAATGTCGCGCAAGTGCGCGTTCAACTCTAGCACAAATCCGACTAGTGGTTGCCTGAGACAATCCGTGGTGGTCCCCAGCATCTTCTTGAACCTGTAATGTAAACAGAAAAGGTTGGTTTGTTACCTTTTTCATGGTGGTAGATATTTCAACAACTTAAATAGACAACATTGAAAAAACTTACCTCTCGGCGGCCCCAACATCTAATCGCATTTAAAACCTGGATTTCGGGTGACGTACCCGCACCTCTACGATCTAGTTTTAAGTCGTCACGTATGAGGTTAATTATAAAAGTTGCCGCTGATCTATTAAAGCGATAGCGTTTCCGAAAGTCTTCATCATTTAAAGAAAACGGGTTGCTCCTACTTCTGTACACCTTTCTTCGAAGTGGACGGTATTCAAGTGTTCTCGCCTACACAAGACCGGCGTAAAGTGACAGCTGTGCTGTCGCGTTTCGTGCGGCGTGTAAGTAGCCGGTGGCCCATGGAGGTGGGAGGAGAAAGGAGGGCAGCGCATTTGTATAGTCTCTATGCGGTTGTCTGTGGGCGTCGGTAGTCATGAAAATGCTCCGTCTGCTCGTTTGCCCCCCTTTACCATAAAAAAAAAAAAATTCAATCGCTTCAATGGTATCTAAGCATTGTATAGCTTGCATTTTCACAAATGTGTAAACTGTAGGTATACTGTAGGGTAATATGATTTCACAAAGTAAATATGTAAAATTATTAACCAGTTGTTTAGTTTTTACGAACTCTAATTGTTACTCTTGGCATTTCATAGATGTCAATTTTGTAATCAGCTGTTCAGAATCGGCCATCTTGAGATCTTATACCACTGCAACTGCTATAGTCTTAGGCTCAATAATTCACACCAAAAGCGCGGCGAAGCGCAGCGCACTTTCAGTGTCATATAAATTTAAACTTTATTTTCATTGCTGTAGTACTTATTATCGAATTCTAGCGACTTCCGCGCGGATTCCAGCGAATTCTCGCGCATTCCAGCGACTTCGAGGGAATCCGCGCGTCTCGTTCGAGTTTCTCATGCGATAATAAGTATTATGGTAATTATTATAAAGTTGAAATTCATATGACACATAAGCTGCGCTCCGCTTCGCTGCCCTTCGCCGCGCTTTTGGTGTGAATTGACCCTTATTATAGTAGACTGATCGGCTCTTATATTTATATAAGAGAGAAGCGCTAAAATCCTGTTATGATTACTAAAATACTATAGTGTGCCTTTAGACATGTCATAACTTTTTATTAATAAGACCTATAGACTATCATAAAATACTAAAATAATATTGAATATTTTAGTATCCACTCTAGCTCTTGTTACGGGTCCCGTAAAAACCAAGAGCCCCGGGGATACCAGATCGGGGATTATTTTAGTATCAAATGGAATAACTTGTAAGTGACATCTTTTAGATAATAGTAAAACGATACAAGCGCATATTGTAATAAGTTGTTTAGGAATAAGTTCCAACAGTCCATCACAGATGGCTCTTTTGTTGATAAAATGATTTTCAATTTATAAAATAATAATATGTATCACTGCGACTGAACCATATTATGTTTTTTTATTATTTTAAATAAACTTACATCGTGTATGTGACAAATAATGACTTTTTTATGGAAAAACTTATTTAAAATAAATAATATATATTTTTTCCTTAGACACGTGGCAGCACATATATTATAATAATATTTTGAATATTTTGAGCTGTACCCTATAGATGTCACTAGCTTACAATGAATTTGAACTGGACTATTCTTGACAATTAATGTTGTTTGCTATGATCGGTATGCTGCTGAACATAAATTAGCAATAAACTTTCATTTTTGTTCACAGAACATAAATCTAAGAAGTTTCCTGTCCTGGTGTTCATTCATGGCGACTCATTTGAATGGAGCTCCGGTAATCCTTACGACGGTAGGATATTGGCATCATATGGGAATGTAATGGTGGTCACAGTTAATTTCCGCCTTGGCATTCTAGGTAAGCTTCGTTTATTATTAGTCAACCTATGTACACATAGATGGCGCTAATAATATAAATAATAAAAGCTATAGATGGCGCTTATAGTATAAATAATTTCAATTTTAAAGTGACAATAGATAAGAGGCAATGAGTGGACACTAGCTAAGACATGACCGTGGAGGTACCTCTCGTTCATATTATACAGCTGTAAAGCCAGCCAGCTGTGCTGTCGCGTTTCGTACAGAGGAATGTGAGTTTTCAATTTTCAGTAGCCCACAGGAATGGAAAAAGGAAAGTAGGCAATATGTCTGTAAAAAAAAATAAAATCTGTATGAACAGCTGAGTCATTGAAGCTTTTTGATTAGCAATCAAAAACCTTCAAAATCTTGAAATGCTCGTTTGTCTACTATAATAATATACGAAACTATAATATTAAAATTACTTATTTTTTATTTCTATGATAACAATATATAGGTAAATAATATCTCATAATTTACTCTAAAGTATGTTAATCATTAATATTTTATAACTCCTATATTTCATTAGTTCAATATCTACAACATAGATGGCACTAGCAGATACAATTTAGCGAAATTGATGTTGGCAATTTTCTGTTTACTCTGGAATAAACAATATGAATTCATGTTACGCCTCAACACCCTGGGTGTAACAAATTTTCCATTAGATTAATTTTAATTTACCTCTAAATATCCTGTTAAAATGAACTACCAAAGGAGCCGTTTAATCTGAATTATGAGACTATACCTATAAGTACCTTAATTTAACAAAGGTAGCAGTGCCATGCTGCTGCATTGCAGTAGAAGTGGGCCGTCACGACAGTGGAGGTACCTCTCGCTCACATGAGACAGGCAGTCGACCGATATTGTGCGTTTCGTGTGGTTTGATAGAGGATTTACGTCCTGCAAAAGAACACGCCACCAATGTCCAAATCCGACCCGACACTCATTCCAATCCACGCCGCCCTGCTGATTCAGAAGACCCCGAGTCGAGCTGCTCTTAGTCTAGCCGGTTCCCTTAAGCCTGTCCGGTATGGGTAGCCCTGTCCAGCATAGCCTTGGGGTTCACAGAGGTCCGCAAGCCCCCAATCACAACAAGGTGACAGCACCTTTGGGGGATATTGTAACACCTACAAAAATATTTAGAATTATGAGATATTTTTGTAATAATTTTCCGACTAAAGACATAATAATTTGGTATTTTTTCTTAATAGCTCCTTATGAGCTTTTCTTGTGTTTTTCAATAGCTTCTGGTTCTTGAAAAATACAACAAGTCTTTCAGTTCTAGTTTTTATCCAAATACTCGTTTAGTAACTCTTATTTCTCATGTGTACACTCTTGAATTTTCTTTTCTTTGAAACTGCTTTTGCAATAAAATACATAAGGTTTTTCCGTACCTTAAAACGCTTATCACCATCATCGTCCTCCTTGAAATTGTACCCCTACTCGTTTTGCAAAAATCTATTACAGCATCATAATTCATAACTCAATTCCTGACCGGCTGCTCATCTGTATAGGAACAAGCCATAAGCGCAGGACATAGGATTATAGTATTGTGTTTTTATATGCAAACAATTAATACATACTAGATGACTACCGCCGCTCATAGACATTCACAAAAGTCGAGGCTTTGCGGGCACGTTGTCGGTCTTTTATATAAGAATAAGCTCTTTTCTTGAAGAATCCCAGGTGTATCGGTTAGGAAATACCGACTATGGCAGTAGGTTCAGTAGGTTATGATGTTGTGCGCGGTAAGAAGTTGCGACTGAAACGCACAGTTCTAGACTTTGGAACATCGAGGTGGTGGCGGTGGAACTTGGGAGTTCTGCCACGATGTCCTAAAGGGGAACTCCGCTGCGGTCATTAACTTGAACAACTCCTCGGAATATTTTCCATTGCAGATACGGTATAAGATGATAAGCGAGCCAACATCTCTCCGTAACGCCAGAGAATCAAGCCGTTTTGTTTGTTTAAGTTGTTTTATTGTAAAATTGATTGATATTGACAATTTTGTATCTTTATTATTTACTTATAACGATAAAACAATATACCTACAATATATTAACTACGCTCGGTTTTTCACTTTATCATCTTGCGCCATTTTGATTTTCATTGTAAGTATCGAAGCACAAAACTCGTCATCGTAGATGTCAAACTTGCAGGCTTCATGAAGCCGAGCCTGACCGAGCACGTGTACGGCAACAACGGCCTGCTCGACCAGCTGGCGGCGCTGCAGTGGCTCAAAGACAACATCGAGGACCTCAACGGGGACCCGCACTCGGTGACGCTCATGGGCCACGGCACCGGCGCCGCCTGCGTCAATTACTTGATGCTGTCTCCTATATCCAATGGTAGGTCAAACATAATATGCCGTCCTACATGTCCAAGGGCACGTCAATTATTATTATTTAAGACTAAACAGAAATTACTTTATACTTTTGTGAACTTCTAAGGTTGATAGTTAAAAAAAATCCATTGACTTATAGCCAATGATCTTTTAATGTGGGTAAACCATAATTTGTAATTAATAGCCAATGTGTTGTCACAAATTCATAAACTATTACTTATATGATATAACCATTCATTAAGTACACTTTCTGCATTATATTACCTCGCCTTTTGCCAAATTTCATGATTCCACCATACGTGCTGACAGACGTACAATGAGTTCTACCCTTTTTCTTTTGACGTACGAAATCTAAAATACTATTATTAATTATGTAGATTATTAACTAGGAGGTCCATGTGACTGGCATAATAATTCACACAACCTTCTGAAATTAATGATATTTCTAAGGAATACTAAAAACCTATTTATTATACCTGTGCCATATTAGGCGGTGGGTTTGATTCCCGGACAAAGGACGCGTCAGCGGTGTAACACCGTTCGCAGATTGGGTAATCAATCTTATGCCTCGCTCATTTATCACAGGTTGCTTTAATTTCCGTTTCATCGCAATAAACGTGTGTTGGAAGAGTTCACTTGTGTTCGTTAGATTGTGCACAAAATATCCATGGATGCACGGACGTCAAGGACATCGGAAGTCACTGAAATCGGACTCTCTTTTCTTCCAAAATACAACAGGTTTGTCAGCCCCCGATGGCCCAATAATAGGGTAAAATAGATATCAACAAATCCTTGTGCTTGTTTGCCTCCTTATCCTATAAAACGCGTATAGGCGTCCAATGGTTATGGTATGGTTACCAACTGGACCGGGTTGCTCGATTTCTTCTTTATGCTACGAAACATTTATGAGCATCATTAATGACCTGAAAGATCCGACTACTCATTTGTCCTTTGTATGTTATAGGTCGTATATATGCGTAGTTAGTCAACTAGTACACCCATCATCTCATTTGGACCTTTATGCTATAAATAACGTGGCAAACTACTTGTGTAATTTCAGGCTTATTCCACCGAGCGATTCTGATGTCTGGTTCCGCCTTATCAAACTCCGCGATCACCAAGGACCCCTCACAGTACACGCTGCAAGTCGCACAGAGCCTGGGCTGCAGTCCTACCTCCAAGAATCTGATGACGTGCCTTCAAAATAGGCAGTGAGTACACACCAATTTTAACCTGTGTGGGTCTGAAAGGGCAGGAAAACAGAATTCACACGAGTTAGATGAGATCGTTGAATAAATTATTATCGTATGAAACAAACACATGCTTCGTGTAAAAATAATGCCAGATGAAAGGTTAGTAAAACAGATACATAATGCGAACGCATGAATACCTAGGTACAAGAAATATCAACAACACTGATATACAATGATTGATCGGTGATCGTAGGCGTCAAGGGTCTTCGCAATCTACGTGTTTGTAGGAAGAGAATACTTGTAGAAAGACAATTTAGTAAAGATCGCGATGTGCCGCAATCAGTTCTCTCCACCTCCTCCATTAGGCTATAGTAAACACAATTATATGTTGTTGTTCTTGCTGTGGTCTAGAAAGAGGGAAGAAAGTAGGAAGTTGTAATGCTAACAAGGATGTTGCTTTGCCACGACGTTGCCTGACTGCTCTTTTGCCATAATGAAAATAATAGTTATCGCCTCTTCCAGGTTATCGGAGATAAAAAAAGTGCAGATACTGTCACGGGAGTTCGAAACGCCCCTCGGACCGGCAGTGGCCGGGTCTTTCATACCCAGCGANTACCCAGTGAGCCCGCCAGGACCATGGAGTCTTTTCCGAACCTTCTAAGCAAGTGAGATTTTATTTAAATTTAAAAGAGAGTAATTTCTAAACATTTTATGGTAAATCCAAAATATATTTTACTAGAATACTTCGAGTAATGTTTTTGTGCGTAAGTAGGTGTTTATATATTATGTAGATTTCTAATTTCTTTTTTATAACCTAAACTAAAACTGACTTGATGGTTTTTGGCGTATTGGGTGCTTTTAAATTTGTTTAGATTTGATTGACATTAGGTACATTAAAATATATTTGTTGCAATCGCGATTAAATTTTATATAGGGTTGTCACTGTATGCTTCAAAATTAAAAAATCTTTATAGATATCATACATCCTATGTGTTAATACTTTCTATGTGTATGCCAAATTTCATGAAAATCTGTGTAGAAGTGTTTGCGTGAAGGAGTGACAAACAAACAAACATACATACAAACTTTTCGCATTTATAATATTAGTAGGATATTAAATATCTTTCCGTTGTCTAGTATACACAAGTCCTTATGGTACCTACCACGGGGTTAGACTTAAGACTGATATAATGTGTAAAAGTCGTCAGATATTATCATTATTATTATTATTATTAAGCTAACAAAACATCACAGGTATCAAGTACTGAGCGGAGTTACAGAGCTGGAGAGCTATCACGATTTTGGCGTAATTGAACTAGATCATGGAATACTTGAGAATCAGAGGGACGAGCTGATTAGGAAGTTTACCAAAATAGTAATGCCAGGTGCAGAAGAGGAAGCGTTGAAAGAGATTTTGAAACAGTAAGTGATTTGTAAGAGTAAGTGCTGCATTGTAATCAAAGTGGGACGGAATGACCGATGTGACTGTCACACACATTTTATCTGAGTTTAGTAAGAGGTAGTGCCACAATGCATGCATGCAGATAATTTAGGACGGCATAACCGAGGAGCTAAGCAGGGTGAGCTATGCTGTCTCGTTTCGTGTGGGATGAAAGTGGAAGGAGGGCAAGGCTCTATAACATCTATACGAATGTACACATGTTGTTGTTAGTTGTTAGTTAGTTTATAGTTTATGTTTTTTGCGTCACTTAGACCGTTTAGTGTTAGTTTATAGTTTGTTTTTTGCGTTGGCGTTTCCGTGTGGTCACCAGATGGCTCAAGCGGAAGATCGGTGCTGACATGTATGTCGGCAAATGCCGAGCTTGAGACCAAATTTGCAATGGCTGTTTTTTTGATTTGATTGTTATTTACTATATTATTTTTAAATTTTCCAAAATAAAAGTTTATTTATTTATATTTCTTTATGTATATGTGTTCTGTTCGTTCGCTCCTTGTACCTACTATATAAAAAAGAGTAAAGTGTTGAGGGAATTTAATGGAAGTTTCGGGGGATGAATAATTAAATGGTGGCATATTTTGATTTTTTGGGGGTGAATTTAAAGATGGCATATTTTGAAGTTTTAGGGAATGAATTTAAAGGTGACAATTTTTGATTTTTGATTTAGATGTTTGTGAATGTCTGTAGTCACCATGAGGCTCCGAATGTTTCTTAGACTCCTTTATCTAAAATTCATGCCGGCATCTCTGGGTAGCTGTAGTAATTCGACATTCAGACGGACGATCGTCCTATCTATCTCGCCTGCTTGACCAAAGTATACATTTGTGATCGCGAAAAAATTAAAAATGTATGTTAAGTAAAATTTCAAAAAAATAACGTGGACATGAAAATATGTCGTTGTCCATTTTTATGTAGTCAAGTTCCAAATAAAAATGATTAAAAAAGTTTATTAAAAGTATTTAAATGTCAAGTAAATGTATTCTGAAGTTTCACAGTAGAACCTGTGGTAGAACAATGTGTGAATGAATGAAATGAATAAGAGATAGGGCCTGTCCACATGCACACGGTACGACGCCGTCGCCGTATTCACGGTGCCCACAATTTTTTTTTCGTACGGTACGCAAATTGGTTATTACTATACGTATTGTGTTAATGTTCAAATAAACATAAAGACTATGTTTACTTTATATTGACACATTGCGTCTACATTATTACAATCGTATTAAAAGTTACAAATTACAAGTATTACAAGTTGTCATACAAATTGAGTCTATATTTCATTATACTATGTACCATAGCGACGGCACCGTGCCACGGCGCCGTACGCCGTGAATACGGCGCCGTACGGTATGCATGTGGACAGGCCCATAGTCAGTCATGCAGTCGAAGTGGCGACCCACTTGGCTACACGACCGGAGGCACCTCTCGCTTACGCGTCTCCATCGTAAAGTAAAAGCTCTGCTGTAGCGTTTCGCGCGGTGTGTAAGGTCCTATGTAGGAGGGAGGAGGATTAAGGGCAACGCATCCGTATAGCCTCTGCGGATGTCTATGGGCGTCAGTAGCCATGAAAACAATTCTTGTTTGTCGCAACACTTAGTTTCATCCAGGTACGCCCCATCCAAGCTGGACCCTCAGCGCTGGCACGTGGAGACCAACCGTGACGTGATCCTGGACCTGCTCAGCGACGCGCAGACCTTGGCGCCGGTCATCAGCTTCTCCAACTACCAATCGAAGTCGAACAGGCAGTCGTACTTCTACGTGTTCGCGCACAACTCCGTCAGCACGGAGTATGCTCCGGTAAGTTTTTCAAAAAAACTTCTTCACGAGCACGTGACTTCGGGAGTAAGCTGACGAGAGCATTACATTAATGTGTGATCGGGCGAGACCAACACAGACTTCTCCTCCTTGGAGACTGTCCGGCTGCCTTTAACAGTCACCACTCCAACGCTGGAACCGTGCAATGGGGTCAGATTCCCATCCCGACCCCTGGCCCCAATGCTCCAACAGAGAAAGCTACGCGCGGGTGGTCCCAATCCACGTCGCCATCTGCTAATTCAAAGAGACGGGTGGAAGACCCCCGACATTGGCTGGTCCCATCCACAGGGCGACAGACCATCAAACGGCGGCAGCGGACAGGGAGGACGGCAACGACACACCGCATCTCCTCTTCCTCTGCGGTCCCACCTTCAACGCATCTGACGGTGTGTCCCCGTACGGTCGCGGGAAATGCAGACACCGAGACACCTCTTCTCCCGCGACCCCTCCTCCAAGGACGCATTCAGAGCGGGCACTGGGTAAGCCCTTTCGGAGCGTCTCATCCTGGGATCCCTCTTGGCTTCACCCTGGTAGCGCAAGCCACGGTTACTAAGCCTCACCACGACAAAGTGAAGATTAGTCGAGGGCGACGACTTGCAATACACTATTGTAGTTTAAAGTAACGACTGCCAATTCGGATACATGATAACATTACATATTACTATGATAACGTATTTTCCAATAATGACAAGACAACGTCTGTCGGGTCAGCTAGTTTTTTATATAGAAAGAAAAGGTAAAGAGATTTTTTACCAAAAAATAAATGAAGGATTTACGTTAATCTGTATTAAGGTGTATCAGACCTACAAAAGGACTTCCTACTCTTTTATACTGAACCTACAAATCTCTCCAAACGCATTCGCCCGAGTCGAGCGGCTTACTTGTCCAGTTTTCGTACATTCTCTATAATACACTAAATCTACCTGTGTCGACAGGTTTATGACAGTAAGCTCAGATGAAAAGGACATTGTACCTTATTTGTTTGCAATTTGTCATTTCCCGTGGATATTTTTTATTATTTAGAGAGGTCCGTATTGATTGAAATCCAAAAATAGCACTTCAGTTAAAATATTCATACCTACTTTGATAACACAAAAATAGAAAGTACGAATTGAAGATTATTTTTTTTAATTTTTATATAAAAAAAATCCTATAACGATACCGCTTCCATTTTTTAAACTCCTATTGGAAATCTTATTGCACTCCGCGGAAAATAGAAAATCATCCCATGGCATCCCCTAGGAACATTTTTTCGAGATAAATACTATCATAAGTATATATCCAAGTTACCCTCTATATGTGTGCCAAATTTCATGAAAATCGGTTTAGCCGTTTTTACGTGAAGGACTAACAAACAAACATACAATTTTTAACGTATTTATAATATTAGTAGAATTGAAGATGGCAATTAAAAATTATGTTTTCAGCTGAACAAAAGTGTGCACGGCGAAGAAATGCCGTACGTTCTCGGGATACCCCTAGGTGGCGCCATCACGCACTTTCACTCCGAGTACACTAAAGAAGAGAAGCTTCTCAGCGAAGTGATTATGAGGCTTTGGACGAATTTCGTCAAAAACGGGTACGCCTTTGGAAATTCGTGTATGATTTTGCTGTGTGCTAACCGATTCGATTCGTCTTGTCTTACATTTTACCTTAGCGATATATGAGAGATGATAGAAGACTTTGATATCATTTTGGATCCCAAAATTTTTAGCTATATTTAGACTTATTTCAAACTAAATGACTCTTCAATAGTCATATTCCGTAACATTTATAAAAAATGCTAAAATGTATGGACTAAATTGTCCATAGCAGATTCATAAAAATATTTAAATCTATTTTTTTTTACTTATCATAAACAATTGCTACAGAACTGCTGAAAATATTTTAATGTTATTTAAGTTATTTCACCCGTTTGGATATTTTTTTTATATTACCAAATAGAAATATATCAACGTCATCAGAGGCGCAGATTTGTCTCTTCTTTTTTTCTATAAAAGGATGATAAAAGCAAGAGGCACTAAACGTATATTAGTCGAACCTTAGTCAGTAGACCGCGTGGTCAGCTGACGTATACACCGTGTACAAAGCGAGGAAAAGCTTTAAAAAAATCCTGTGGCTAAACTATTGCTCTACCTTATTGATCTGATTTTTGTTGTCTAATCAGCAAATGATACACTAAATATGTGGTTTCATTTAACGCATCTCGGATTTATCAACCTTTTTTAACATTAAGCAGTAGTCGAGCAATCAGCCCTTTTTATTGACTACCAACGTCTATAAACATTCATACAAACAGCGGTTATTTAGAGAATATTCTTTACCGGATTAACGGGTTACCCGTTTGATGGGAAACGAAGGGATAATATCTTCATATCTATTTCATTACGGCAGTATACCTCTCTGGTTCTGCCTGTCCGATTATTTATGCAAACCACTCTCTGATCATTTGTTTACATTTGCTGCTTCAAAAATGTTTATTGCCAATAATCCGACTCGCCTTCAATAAAACTGAAGCAAAAATATCAGTGATGAATAGATTCATCGCTGATATTTATGCTTGTAGTCAACGATTGTTTGAATATTGCATAGCCCGTTCAGTTGTGATTTTTCAATTCCAGCTCCCCGAACACTCAGAGCGTGAGCGAGTACTACACGTTGGATCGTAAACAATGGGCGCCGTACAACGTGGAATGGCCGGAGTACAATGTGGCGCACCAACCGTATTTGAGGATCGGTATGTAAATTGCTACTATTTGCTATTTGCTTGGAATGAAGCTTGTTTTGTAGGAGAAAAAAATAACGACCGTATAAAGAATCTTCTTCTTTTTGGTTTTATTTTTGTTGCATTAGAGGTCTTAAAAATGATTTAAAAATGCTCAAATCAACCGTCTTTTTTTTCAATTTTAGCAATTCAATGTTTTGAGAGAACAACCATCATTTCATTAATAGAAAATTAAATTCAACATCAAGAATTAACCTGACCTTAACCTGGCATGGCTAGGCTATAAATAAGTATATTTTAAGGGAGGAAACTAGAAAAGCAAGCCTTTTCGTGAAAATCGTCATAATGTTATCTTAACCGAATTTAGCATAGCCGTCTCTATAGAAACGAGCCATCTGCGCTGGGCATATTATAGTGCACGAGTGTGAATAACGCCTTGAAATAAATGCTGATCTGTTATTAGTGCCTAGTAGCGACAATAGGGCATTGTTCCACCTTATTGTATACTCGGTGTTTAAATTTTTTGCATCAGTAAAAATGTGCATCAATAAATAAAATATTTCTTAAGAAAACACGAAGAGGTGGTAGTCAATCCGAACCGCGCTTATGTAAGCGATAGGTACTTCCTCCTAGCATTTCCTCTTTCAATTTCAACCAACTCACTCGGATCACTACTTTCCTTTCACCGTATAAATTTGTCATCATCTATTTTGTTTTAGCTCTTACCTTTATCATCATGTAGTAGTATACCTACCATACATAATACAATCGCGCTTATCACGCGACTACAATGATACCTAGTTTAATGGACTTAGAGAGGCCATACGACACCAGAAACACAAATCTAATTCACACTTTGTTTCAGATATTCCGCCTTCCATAAATAGCCTGTACAGATCAAATTACAGCAGCTTCTGGATTGACACGCTGCCCGCTAAGATGAAGAAATACTTGATGGACCCGATGTTCGAGTTTAACCCGGAGCCAATGTTACCCAAGCCGAAATCTACTTATAAAGCCTCAGGTAAATGCAAAAAGTTATTTTATATACTTGTCTAGTACGAATAATTTGACAGTTCTTAATTTTCAAATACCTAAATTAATGCATGGAAGCTTTCGTAGCTTAGTGTTCATTTTACTCTTTACAAATGATAAATATTTAGAGGCGCTAACATCTCTCAGTCTGCATACTTCATGCATATTTTTGATATACTTCCATATGTACCAGCTAGGTGTATTATGTATAGAATTGATATTAGCGCCTATTTAGCGATTAATATCAGTGACACATCAGTGACCATTTAAAAAAACTTTATTTTAGATTTAAATGTAAACATGTAAACATTTCATTAATTAATATAATTTCCTTTTACCAAGTATGGGTTACTTGTTAAAAGGAAATTATAGGTATTATTTATTATATTATATTATATTTAAAGGTAAAAATTAAAAGCTCATTAGCAAAATTAATAATTTACATTAATATATCATTTCTTGGAATTTAATCTCTTTAAAAACTTCTGAATTGCTGAATTTTTGCTTCTGAAGCATTGAAATTTAAACGACAGAATTTATAAATAGGTATCAAAGTTTGAAAATTATATAAGTAAGTCTTCTTATAAATATTATAATATCCTAAGTTTTGTAATATGTATTAAATTGAAGTTTACTTTTTATCACTATAAAATGACCCTTAAGATCGTATTGACAATCGATCCTAAGGGCTTTTTTTGTTTTCACGGCGAAATGAATTTACAGGGTGGGACTCGCGGATAAACCCAACACTTACTAAAACTCCGCGGCCTCCTATATTGAGGCGCTAAGGTTCTAATTGGCGTTACTGTGCCACAGTAAATATCGGCTCCGTATATAATTGAGAAAAAAAAATATAAAAAAGTGATATTTAATATTAAAAAATAAGAGCAGTGGAAACATAAACAATTAAATATTGATATACATTGTGGACAGGGACCAAAAACAGTGAATTACTAACTATTATACGCGAAAGATAGTGAAGTGGAAAAGACCTTAAAACTGAACTATTAGTGAGATTCCCGTGCTATTTTCCAACAGTGGCCTATAAGCAAAAACATCTATGTGAATAAACGTTATTTTACATCATATAAGCGTAAAAAGCTATAAAAATAATAAAAATCAAAGAATGACTTCGCGATTTTGATCAATAAAACAGCGCCATCTAGGGAAAACAGCTCAAAACTACAAGGCCTTGTCAAACATCTAACGACTGGTCCGCACTCTAGTACCTACTTGGACTAACAGAGGGCAGCACAAGTATCATAACAATATCAGAATAATCTACAACACTTCAATATAGCATAATATAAACTAAAAATCATGGACGAAGTATTGAACATGCTTAGAAAAATTCAAAACGAACTGAACGAACAAAAAACCACAATTGTACAGTCAGCACATAAAGTTACAGAACAAGTAACGAAAAATATAAATGAAACATTGGAGGAAAAGTTCAAGGCAATAGATGTAAAGTAAGAAAACCTCAGAGAGAAGCTGGAAAACCAAGAAAAACGATTATATTTTCTTGAAAAACAGTCGAAGCAGAGGAACATAGTTATCTTTGGATTAATGGAAACTGAAACATCATATGCAAACTTAGAAAAAAACGTATTAAGTTTCATCAATCAATATTTCTCTGCAGGACTTGATCGCAGAGACATACAAGAAACTAGAAGAATAGGAAAGAAAGGAGAAAGACTCCGGCCGATTTCTGTAACATTTACCACATTGGGAACTAAAATAGAAATCTTCAAACAAAGGAGAGTATTGGAAGATACCTCTTACTACATAAAAGAAGAATTCCCACAACAAGTCTTAGAAAAAAGAAGGGAATTACAAGAGCAGCTAAAAATAGAAAAAGAGAAAGGAAATTCCGCCTCTATTAAGTACGACAGACTAATAATACACTCGAAAAACACAACAATACTAGACAATAAAAAAAGAACCTTATCACTGTCACCAAACAACAATGTTCCCCCACAACCAGAAAAAGCTCATAAAAAAAATAAAACACAAACAGGGTTACAAAGATCATCGAGTTTATCTGAGACAGTTACTGAACCTGGAATACTCAGTTTCCTAACCCCCAAAAACCAAAATAACCAACTAAACGATCAAATAAATAAAAATAATAAACAACGAATAAATCAAGACTATAAGGTACACCGTACACAAACAATCGAGAAACATCTTCATGCAACAGGTAGCGCCAAGAAAGCCTACAAGGAACTAACAACACACAAATCATGGATTGAGGAGCTAAAAAACAAAAACAAAAATACACAAAATAGAACGGAAATACTCAAAATCGCAACAGATTTCTACAAAGACCTTTATAGCTCGCCAAATCAAACAGCATACAAATTACCGAGTAGCAACACAGAAAGCGCGGAAGTAACCTTTACCGAATACGAAGTGGAAAAGAGAATTAAAGCCTTAAAAACAGATAAAAGCCCAGGACCTGATAAGATCACAAATGAAGCCATAAAAGCGGGACTCACGTGTCTTGTAAGACCACTTACCCGACTTTTCAACATGATACTGACATGCAAAAATACACCACGTCAATGGTCGGAGTCAGAAATTATTTTACTTTACAAAAAAGGAGATCCAAACAACATCAGCAATTACAGACCAATAAGCCTACTACCATCACTGTTCAAACTTTTCTCCTCTTTATTAGAAAAAAGAATAAAAGAAACCAGAGAAAAACTTCAACCAGTGGAACAGGCGGGTTTTCGACGGGGTTTTTCTACTATCGACTACTATATACACTCGCTGGAGATGATTATAGAAAAATTCCAAGAGTTCAACAGACCACTCTATACAGTTTTCATAGATTATCAAAAAGCCTTCGATACTCTGCTACACTCATCGATCTGGGAAGCTCTGCTGTCTCAAGAAGTGGCATTGGATTACATACAAGTCCTAAAAAACATCTACGACAGTAGTACTAGCAGAGTGAAGTTGGAAACCACTGGACCACTCATACCAATAAAAAGAGGTGTAAGGCAAGGAGACCCAATCTCCCCAACAATCTTTATAGCGGTGCTAGAGTTCATCATCGGAAAACTAAATTGGGAGAAAGTCGGCATAAACATAAGCGGACATTACCTAAGCCATCTCAGATTTGCGGACGATATAGTCCTGCTATCAGAAAGCACAAATCAACTACAATTGATGATAAACTCTCTACATGAAGAAAGCCGTAAAGTAGGCCTAGAAATAAACTTAGATAAAACAAATGTTATGACGAACCATACTGAAATACCTATCTATCTTGAAAATTGTTCCCTAAAGTATGTCGATTCCTACATTTACTTAGGAAAACAAATATCATTTAACAAACACAATAATGAACTAGAAATAGAGAGAAGGGTCAACATTACTTGGAAAGTTCTGGAAACTCAAAGAAATTTTAAAAAGCGACATGTCATTAAAGCTAAAAACTAGAATCATGAACACCTGCTTACTTCCCTCACTAACCTACGCTAGCCAAACTTGGAAGATTACTAGGAAACTAAAGAATAAAATCATAATATGCCAAAGAAGTATGGAGAGAAGCATCTTGAAAATCAAGAGGTTACAAAAAATCCGCCATACTACCATAAGATAGAAAACCAAAGCCATCGACGCACTAAGCTACTCACAAAAGCAAAAATGGCGTTGGGCTGGACATATAGCCAGACTAACTGACAATCGCTGGACCAAAAAGACCACATTATGGCCAGGGCCATCGGGCCATAAAAAAGGGGTAGGCCAAATACGCGATGGGCAGACGATATCAAAAAAATAACAGGCACCCACTGGGTGCGAGTAGCAGAGGACAGAGAACAATGGTCATCTCTGGAGGAGGCCTTTACCTTCCGTTGAGAGGGGTTCTTGCAATCATAAGTTTTTTTTGATTCTTTAAATTTATTAATTCTTACAAAATAAGGTAAATGCATGCACACTGTCTTGTATAAAAAAAAAAAACTGTAACTATATTAATTGTGAAGCAAGAAATAAAAGGCTTTTTTATTTTTATTTTTATTTTATTATTTATTTAAGGTTCTAATTGTAATGAGTTCTGAGGCCGGCCCCCGACCGCGGTTTAAGAGAGCATGCGTAGCACCATAGCCACAGTTTCATCCGTCGTCTGTGGGATGGGTCATTACCCACCAACAGTCTCTCTCTGGCCCTCCCAGGCCCTGTAACTCATCAAACTTTAAACAGATCACGTATGAGAGTGAGACGTCTGTCCCTCACAGTGCCGCTGCCAAGTCCTTGCGCTGTACGGTCATGTAAAGCACACTTGTAGACACATAAATAATGAGAACTCGTGTTATGAGGATTTTTTTTATAGTATAAAGGTGCAAACGAGCAGTCGGAGCCACTTTCATGACCACCGGCGCCTATAGATATCCAAATAGACGTAAACAGATGCGTTGCCCTCCTTCCTCCTCCCACCTCCATGGGCCACCAGCTAATTGCATACCGCAAGAAACGCGACAGGAGAGCTGTCTCTTCACGCCGGCCTCGTGTAAGATAAAGACACCTCCCCAATCGTACCAGCCCAATTAATTTCGTGACACTATCTCTTTCTAAAAAGTAGGTTTCTTAGATTTCTCTGTCTAAAAATCATACTGCATCTCTGGACAGCTGAAGTTATTCGACAATCAGACGGAGGATCGGCCTTTTTGACCGTACAAGGCCCTACTCTGGCAGATACCGGGGTACAGCCTCCTGCAAGTGGCCCTCCTAAATTGACTAGGAGTCGTTCCGGCACCCACCCCTCCCCCTAGAACCCCTTCGGCCTGGCTATTATATTATTATTTTATAGAAATAAAAAAATAAGTGATATTTTCGTATAATTTTCTAAATCCAGAATAAAATTCCTTAGTTTTTATAATTGAAATTGACTAATGCATAAAGTGACTAATACTTATCTTTGTACATATCATTTTAGTTGAATTGGTTTGTTTATTTTTTTCAGAACCCATAAAGAAACCTTGGCTCCAGCCAGTGTTATCAACACCTTACTTTAGTTCACCTTCATCGTATGGTAAATTAAGACCGTATGCAGCGCCTGAACCGAAACCGCCAACTGACGTATACAAAGAAATACTATCAATAAAAACCCCTTCACATTCAGTACCATCTGGTATATTAAAAGAGAAGGAGAAAGTTGCACATACGACCTTAAAACCAGCAACAAGAATACAACCAACAGGCAATATGCCTATTAAAATTTCAGGCATCACGCTCGCTCTCATTGTTTGTCTTGGAGTTATGTTTTTAGCCGCAAACATTACTGTATGCGCTATTTTGTACTATAAAAAAAGAAAATCACAGAAACGGAGTCAGTCTTTCGATACACGTCAGCAAAAAGCTGAACACGGTGAGGTAGATTTAATGGGACAAAAAATCTCAAAAGATGATAAGAGTGGTATTAAAACGTTGAAAAATGGATGCAGCGTTATAAAATCTATGAGCATGAATAAAATGCGACGTGACAGTAAAAAAGAAAAGAAAAAGGAAGTGTGCAAGACACCTAAATCAGATGACTCAGGAGGTTTCCGTGAAAGATTTCAAATGAGACGCCATTTGTCCACTAGCACACTCGATGCGCAAACTAAAGTGAAATACTGGATTGCTAACGGAGCAGTACATAGATGTTCGCCAAATATATTGCAGAATTCTAATTCTGATAGCAATGATAAAAATATAAAACCATTTACTAGATCAGAAGAACTATTGTCTGATACGAAAAAGATACAAAAAGATACTATTAGGACTGCCGAGACTTATGATGAAAATAATTTGCTCCAGAAGAGGTATAAAACTAAAACATCTGAAAAAACAACATCAACTTCAGCCCTTGATTCTCATTCCTCTATATCAGATAATAAGCAATCATTTGATAGACAAACAGAAAAATCAAACGATTCCCTAAAAAGCCAAGGTACTGAAAGTATAAAGTCTAAAAAGGTTTCTGTAGCCATTGACGCTACGCCTGCTGCTAGGACGAATTCTATTCTTAACTTGGAGCAAACAGAATATTGGAAATTCTTTGATTTAAATGCTAAAAGACATTCCCAAATAGCTAATAAATTAGAAACTTCTAATACACATGCTAGCGGAAAATTAGATACAAGTGAAGTAAAGGAAAAGAATAGTAATGTAAATAATGAAAAGGTATATACAAATGAAGTAACTCTTGCATTAGACACGAAAAAAGCCTTAAAAATTTCACATAAACATTCTACATCTGATCCAGTCACCGATGATAATTATGTGCAACTTATGAAAGAAAAAATGTCGGATATGATAAATATATTGCCGCCATGTACATTCAGGAACGATATCAACGTTACTTCACGGGACGACTACACACAAATTAGCAACGTATCTGCAGAAGACGCTTTATTGACTATAAAACGAAGAAAGTACCCTAAAGTACTACCTGATCTTCCAAAATCGGAAAAACGCCTTTCTTTACAGCCGAACTCATTTCAAGCTTTTAGTACCTTTAGCGGCACTACTGAGAGTCAAGTTCATAGACAAAAAGTTCCGCCGCCACCTCCACCACGCAAAACAACGTTGGAGCAGCGATTTTCATTCAAAAAATTAACGCCTCTATCTTCATTTGACGTAATGTCTCCTGGATGTAATTTATCGAATCAAAATTATGAAAATATCAGCGAATTAGCAACAAAATCAAGTAATAGGTCGTCGGAGACATGTTCCGATTTAAAAGATTACATTCAACCAAAGATTTATCACTCTCAAAGTAGAGAATTTCCAAAAGTAATAATCGCTTCTAGTGATAATTCGCCGTCTTCTGAATCAAAAATCGTATTAACCCCATTGATCCGCCATATCGAATTACCGCAGAATATACCAAGAGTTAAATTACCAGATGATTTTCATTCACATAGTGCCAGCTCAGAGAATTCATTTTCATCCTACGATATTACATCAGATGATGACAACTACGATGATGATGATGAATTTTTTTTCGATGAATTAGCAGAAGGCATTATTCATGAATTAGTTGGTGGCGCTGAATCTCCAACTGGCCAAGATGTATTAGATTCAAAAGGACCAGAAACAATATTCGAAAAGAAAATAGAAATGGTCCCTGTAAAAATTAATACAACTCAAATGCCTAAAAACTCAGACGACTACATCTGTGTTTCAAATTTGCATTTACCAGATTCTAGTCTCACTGAAGAAACAGCTCAAATAAAACCCAACTTCGGATTGAGCAAATTAAAAAATAGAAGCGAAAGTATACACGCGCCTCCTGAAAAAGCTGTCAAAGTTAAACAAAGGAGAACAATGAAGCCCGCAATTCTAAACAAAGGGCTCAAAAGTAGTACAAAGAATAAGGACGATAGTAAATTAGAACATTCGAACTCCGGGTCGTCTAACGACACGGAATCTAGTACCGGCACTGTACGTAGAGTCGAGCTGCAAAAGTAACTTATCAATACGAAAGTAAAAAAAAATTGTGTTAATGAATCCTACCTCTGGACAAACAAACCACTTGGAAAGTTTTAAAGTGCTTTGCGTCGGAGATAACAAGTTAACGTCAGTCTCCGTGGGACTTGCAATTGTTATCAACTTTACTTTTATTACTAGTTTATAATATAAAGTGTTATATTAAAATAAACTCTTGAGTAAGATGAGAAAATATTAGTGATGACATAACTGGCATTGCTTTTATAGTGATTCAGATATGTAGGAAGACTTTGATTTTTATAATGCGTGTGTATTATTCCATAGTAGTTGTATATACATGTATTATAGGACTGCACAGTTGATATAAGTATATAAAACAATGGTTTGTTAGCAACTGTTCGTGACAATCGTGAAACGCATTTAGCCAATAAAATAGAATATATTATTATATTCTTTTTACTTATATTACCAAAATGTATTTATACGTAGAGCGTGAATATAAAAAGGGCCGATGAACATGACGTGACCGATCACCTAATAAAAATCAGTCATTCCATATTTCAAAATTAAATTGCTTAAATGTATGTGTATGTATGTGTAAGTGCTTATTCAGTTTATTTTTGTATTTTAGGGTAATATATTACAAAAGAAAAATAAACAGGCATGTACAAAATATTTATCTACTATTTGTTTTTGTTAATACTTTTTACTAGCTGTGACCCGAACCCAACCGACCCGTGTGGGAACGAGTCAAAGCCCGATATAAAAAAAACTGTGACCCGCATTTTCGATCTAATAAATCAATTTTAAGATTTTTTATGTTATTGAAGATTGTATTCAAAGGACTAAATTTTATCTGAACCAGTCCAGTCATTTTTGTGTGAAAAACATAAACAAACTTTCACTTTTATAACATTATTTTAATATCAATGTCTTAAGCTGAGGATCAAATTATACCAAAAAAAAATCATGAAAAAATCATGTATAGCATTGAGTGGCGCACTTTGTATATCATGCCCAAAAAACCAGTTGGGAATTTTTAATCCTGAGTACAGTCTGGATGTTGGACGTCGTATTTGTTTAAGTAATAATTATGTCTAAACATAATATGTGGTATGTATAAAATAATAATAGCATTCTCTTGTCAGGTTCTGATTCGATTACAATAGGACTATCTTAAGCTTTATACATTTACGAGGGAAAACAAGAATCAGCGAATGTACATAAAATATACACAATAAAAAATACTGGATGACTCAAGGTGAGATTTATGGGTTTTGATATTATATTTGTAAAGTTATTATATAGATTACAAAATTTAACTTGTCTAGCAATATAATGAAAGAAAAGGACAAAAAACACAAAACTTCTATTTATATAACTCAACTTATAGAAACAGAAGAAGAAGAGCCAAATGGACACAGCAAAAACTATATTAGCAGTCAATGTTTTTGGCAAGCGCTCAGAGTTCTTAGTCTCCGCATTTGAGTAAAATTTCAACTCTAGTTGGTGTTCTTTTTTCGTTTTTGACAAAACTTTATTCTGTAAAGTGCAAAGTTTGTTTTGGTTTAATTTTAATTCTTTACACTGAAATATATTCTGAACGTTTTGATTTTATTTATACATACCGCTCGTAATAAAAAAATACTGGTGGTATTCTTATGTGTATCTTCTAGACAAAAGCTAACAAAAGTAATAGAAAACAAAAGTATTACATTACTGAAGAAGTATGAAAAATATTAATTTGTCTTACAGTTTATAGGCGGCAATGTTAATAAAAAAGGTCATGAAACTTAATAAAAAGTTTAAATGGATAAACTTTACATAAATATATAAGGTTGATAAAGGTGAGAGGCATTAAACTAAACTACATATACTATAAGTTAATCCGAAACTATTAAAAAAAAAATACGACAAGTACCTATACGAAAATACTTTTTTTCAAACAAGTTTATATCGGCTCGTACAGCGAACGGCAACCTCGTACGGGGTTAACGACCCCGGCCGGCCCATATTCGCTATCAGCTGACTGTATAGCATGTAGGAAGTGAGAAAAAACTTTAAAAAATTCCTGTGGTTAAACTATTGCTCCAATTGATCTGATTTTTGTTGTGTAATCTGGAAATTATACACTAAATATGTGATTTTATTTAATGCCTTTCGCTTTTATCAAGCTTGTATATCTTTCCACATTAAGTACATATTTAATATGAAAAAGGTACTAATTTTAAATATATAATATAAATAAAAAATATTTTTTTCTTAAAAAACCTTTTTAGACCGGCAGACGTTTTCTTGTGGCAATAAAAATGTCGCGGCAATTGTAACATAATGTAGCCTTTATTTTATGTTTGACAAAATTACACAAGTATGCCAAATTACATATAAATCAGTTCAGTATAGTAGTTTCATTGTGCACAGTAAGACAATACCGTGACATGACATTTTTATATACAAGACTATAATTTTTGTGATAAAGTACAATCATGTTCAATAAAACTTATTACCGTAAAGTGATTTTTTTTTATTTTAAAGTAAAACATTACTAAGCAACACTAACTTTGAAAGGATTTTTTAGTTTTTTTTATTTTTGTACAATATGCTATGCAAAACAACGAGATTACAAGAAAGTTTTTTTTTAAACTATTCTGGTAAGTTATATATAAATATGTCGCAAAGTGAATTATTGCTCTCTGTGTATTTTATTCATACTAAAGAGTTATATTGCTTATTGTGAAAATATATTTATTATTTTTAATATTATAAATGCGAAAATGTATAAATGTGAAAAACCACCAACCAACAGAGAGAAGCCGCGGGTAACAGTCTATATTTTATTTCTAGATTACTTAGACATATGTAAAAAAACACAATGAGTATAAAAATGCAATACCGTCTACGCGCGAGATACCTACACATTTACCTTATTAAAAACGTAGTTTCATGTAAAGGTCGGTATCATTTCCAATCACCTTAAATGAAACGCAGGGCCAGCTAGTCCTGTTTTGTTTATGACCAATTATATGTTACCTATCTATATACTTTGGAACTGCGAGTGTGAACATGAAAACAAGAGTTAAAATATTGTATAGGTACTTATACCGCAGTAATTTATGTCTATAAATTCTTCCAAATTATACGCGAGTGAAACCTCGGGGAACAAGCTAGCACTGTAAAATACAATTGTTTCATTTTAGTGCGTACTTGTATTTATTACAACCTTAATCTTAATTAGGTATTAATTAGTAATAAGATTGTGAGTGTTATTAATGAAACATCCGTGCGGACATCGGCGCCGTGCCTATGTTTAATTTTCCGTCTCGTCAACGTCGGAATAATTGAATATTTGAATTTGCTATTAGAAATTGATAAATGGTCCGAACGCCCCTATCAAATGTGAGTGAATTTAATTATTTTGACCAGAATTGAGTGGAAAATTTAATAATGCGAGGAGAATAACGTAAGAGGTAGTGCCACAATGCATGCATGCAGCCGAATTGGTCAGGCATGTCCAGGGAGGTATCTCTCGCTTACACGAGACCGGCGTAAAGTGACAGCCGTTCTGTAGAGTTTCGTGCGGTGTGTAAGTAGCCGGTTGTTCATGGAGGGTGGAGGAGGAAGGAGGGCAGATGTCTATGGGCGTGGGTACACATGCAAATGACTCCGACTGCTTGCTTGTCCCCCCGATATTCTGTATAAATAAATAAGATCTCAAGATGACTAATGATGTTGATACTTATGTACCTAACGTAATATTTTCATGGACAAATATTATTACAATCGCATCGTATTTCTTTGAAACGGCTCCCGTTTGCATTTTATAATTTAGTTTTACATCGTATGTTATGATTTCTCTTAGAACAATAATTATTACTTATTTTGGATTACGGCAATATTAATAGTAAGGTAACTAAGTAACAACATTTAACTACATAACTAAAATTGTCAGTCAAGTCAGAAGCGCACAACGAGGCTAAGTAGGTACCAACTGGAGGTAGGTACTGGTGAGCCTGACAGTATATAAGTTGGCAAACTTACATTTGCGGGTACGCCCTTTATATGAAAGGTAAATATGTAGTGGTTTATTTTAACTGCGTAATTTAGTGCTTTTTGATTTATAGCTTTATTTGGAGTATTGGTTCTTAATTCTAGGCATATTTCAGCTCAATCTCAACCAGGAAAATAATGGTTGTAACTATAGCGGCGTAGACTAAGAAGTATGATTGTTTCTATGCATCAAGAGATTGCAGCTTCAATATTTGACATTTTCATCTTGATAATTCAAAGTGTTTGTGAGGAAAATGTACTCATTCAAATCATCAAGTCGTCATAGTTCAATTCAATTTATTAATTTGGAATTCCGTTTTCCTTTCCGCAAATTACAATCAGCATAAGTAATGTACTAGTAACGATGGTTGGTTTTTATAATATCGACGTTACACACTTATTTCAAATGAAAACAAACACGACACAGCCTTAATACTACGTCTGGATTTATTAAAAAGATACACCGAAAATTGTAAAAGAATCCCGCAAATCTTTAGTTTTCCTCGAAATTTATCTGCATAAGATATTGCCGAGACATCTGCAAACCCGTGTACATTTAATATATGCAAAACCCGCTGCTGAAAATTTCTTATTTTTCTTTTAAAACGTAAGCATTATTCGAATTATACATTGATTTATATCAGGATCCCTCCAGCGACAGGCTAGCCTCGGTGAAAAGACCAGATTTCTCCTTGGGGACTGCCTTTGAACAATGCCTACTACGACGTTGAAACCGTGCAATGGGATCAGGTTCAAATTCTGACCCCTGGCCCCGATGCTCCAAAGGAGCGCGCCACCTTGTCCGATTTCGGACCGTGTGTTTGAAATCGGACCCACCAGTTGTCCTATTACACACCGCCATCTGTTAATTCAGAGGGACAGGTGGACGACCCTCCATCTAAGCTGCTCTTAATCTGGCCTCTCACCCTAAGTCTGTCCGGTATGGGCAGCCCTGTCCGGCATAGCTTTGGGGATTACAGAGGCACACAAGCCCCCCCTCCACGACAAGGTGGCAGCATTTTCGGGGGTTGCATAGTGCTCCCTTAGTCTAAAAGTTGCTGACAGACAAGAGGAGATATGTGAAACATAACAAATGAGAGCGGTTTGATAAGTCGTACTTGGTAGAGCAGAACATACTTCGTATTTGAAATGAAAAAATACACATTCTCCTTCGACCTCTTTTTATATTGTTCAGTGATGTTCCAACCTGCTCAACTGATACAAAAATATTCTTTGTCAAATCTATTAAAATAGACAAATTTTTTTGGCTTGGCTGTTTGTCGCTTTTCGTCGACTAACAGTAAACGCTGTCATGGAGACAGTCATGTAAGAGGTAGTGCCACGTCGTATGCATGCAGCTGGAATGGACCGGCATGACCGAGGAGTTAGACCTTACAAAATACCGGCGTAATGTGACAGCTTTGCTGTCGCGTTTTGTGCGGTATGTAAGATGCTGGTGGCCCATGGAGGGTGGAAGAGGGTGGCGGGTGATGTATATGTGGATGCTTTGAGCTTATGGAATGTAAAGACACCACTCTCACAAGTAACAGTGAAAATACATAGAATCTATAATAATATTATGTTATAATAGCTGTTACCCGCGGGTTCGCTCGCGTGGTTTTACGTGATAAAGGAGCCTAAAGCACTCTTCCGTCCTTCAACTATTTCCATACTAAATATCACATATATCCGTTGATCCGATTTGATGTGAAAGAAGGACAAACAAACAAACACTTTCACAATATTAATATGTTGATTTATAATATTTGTATGGATTATCTCTTGCATCTTTGCGAGAAGTGATGTTAAAACCGGAAATATTTGCTAATTATTACATAAAACAACTTGCGAGCCTCTCAACTTTGCATCGCGAATAATTTTTTCGAAGCGAAAATGGTTGTCCTTTTTTCAGTTCCACTAGGGCAGGGATTCCCAACCTTTTCGTGGCCAGGGACCACTTTTATGTCATTCTCGATAGCACGGACCACAGCGCTGCGTAGGTATGATAAAAATTTCTCTCTTCTCATTTACTGCACGGCAACCAACGGCTTACCGCCCGCTAAAATCATCCGCCGACCATATTTTGGCTTGGACCACTGATTGGGAACCATTGCACTGGAGTCGTATTTGTGCAATCCCTTTTGACTGGATAAAACATTTCACGATATTCCGCTTTAAATGGTGCAGTACAAATTATAAAGCTAACAAAAGTTTCGTCAGTTATCTGTTAATTTTTATTTTGGAAAGCTCTAGTTGATTATCATTAGCATCAGTCGGGGTTCCACCCGCATAAATTTTGATCCCGCGGAAAATAGAAAATCATCCCACGGTACCCCATAGGAACATTTTCGGGACAATAACTGTCCTGTGTTAATTCAAGTTACCCTCTATATGTGTTTGCTAAATTTTATGAAAATCGGTTTAGCAGTTGTTGCGTGAGTAACAAACAAACAAACAAACGTACAAACTTTCGAATTTATAATATTATTAGGATAATGCATGCATTTGGAGTCTTTTCTATTGTGTCGCCTAAAAAGGTAGACAGACCGGTAGTAAAGAAATCGGATAGTATTGATATACTATTTAATAAGAGCTATTGCGGCAAAATATTAGCTTGACTTGGGAAATACTTTGCTCAGTGCCGTTCTTGCTGCAATATGGCAATGACATTTCTATCTTGTTTGGAAAGGCGTCACCTTTGTCCGAAGAAATTCATGTGTTGTCGTTGACAAGAGCATCGCACTCGGCTAAATCATCCAGATCTCGCACAGAGAGTAGTAATATAAACCTACGATTTTCAATTCCTTATACTCTGAAGTTTTAGGAGTCAAACTATCACAGATCGTGAAAAACATCATAATATGCAAAAGCATTGCTGATACTGAAATATAATAAAGAAAATAAATATGAAATAGGTAACTTGAATAAGAATGATTTTGTGGCTTACATCTGGTGGTAATGTGGAAAGGTTTATTGCCATACAATTCAACCCTCAATTCCTCAATATAATAGCATATCTTTTGAGAAAAAAATCTACACTTGGAAAATGCATAATAAGATCTGAGATAAAGACCATTTTATATGTCGAATATTATTCAATGAACTTTCTTAAAACGTCGTAAATAATGTTGCGAGATTGACTGTAATAATTAATTCACAAAATAATTCATCGTTTCATAAAATGAAGATAAATAATACTTTATTATGAACAAACTATTTCAATTAATTCTCATAAGCGATCTATTCAAATAATTTCACAGTTTGCCAAAGTTTTACTAACAATTATTAATCTAAAATGAAAATTGATGGCTTTTAGTTCTAATACTCATGTAACGCGTAGAGTAATAATACTATAGAGTATTCTAAAACTAAAGACTAAAAGGTTTGTTTATTATTCCGATTAGATGAAATCTTAATTACCTACGAATTACGATACTATGGACCGGTTTCATGTTGGGGAGCAGATAAGCAATCGGGATCTTTTAATAAATACCGACGCTCTAGCCATACACACAAATTATACACACATGCTTTGCCTCCCTTTCCTCCTCCTCCTGTGGATCACAGGCTACTCACAGACCACACGGAACGCAAAATCATAGTTGTCACTTCAAGGCGGTATCGTGTGAGTATTTCGCAGCCTTGCAGCGTGGCACTGTCTTTTACTGCTTAGAGATAGTAAATATAAAACATGAGAAATTAGCTGCAAACAACTACAAATAATGATAATATAATAAAATAGTGAACAAGTGTTCTGTAAACACAAGTGCACTACTCCTTTTCGATGAGTCGGTTTTACATCTCGGCTTAGTGACTTAGCGAGGCTTGGAGATGATATTCTCGTAAATAGGTATTTTCTCTGTGGTAAACCTACTCTTTGACCAATGAAAAATAAAGTCTTGTAACCTGAAGGATTTTTATGAATGTGAAAAATAAATTTCATAATTAGATTTCAATTTCAACACGATTTTCAACATAACAAACAAGACTGTTGTGACATAATGTCCCATGACAAAAAATCTTCAGTTGAGCTTGAAAAAAATAAATTTAAGCATAAATAGGTTTAGTCATTATTAACCCAGATTATGTTATAAGTAAATAATCTGCAGCCCTAACACTGCACTAACACGTACAAACACGCAAACACCACGTACATTGAAATGTACTGAATTCCCGTACAAATGGAGTTTCGTAGCAATCGTAGTACTGGTAGCACAGGTCACTACCGCTACAACTGACTACAAGTGCTACAAATTATTCCGCCTGGATTATTATCAGTTGTGAATTCTTTACAAAGACAGGTCGAGAGTTATCCAATCATGTCAATTTATAAGATGTTTATGAATAAATATTTATAATGAGAAAATGTGTATTGTAATTTTATCTAGGTAATTACTTTGTCTATAAATATAATTCTAGACAAGAAAATTATATCACTTTTAGACATTATATTATTCATTTGTTTTTGGAGTCAGATAGTATTATTAAATAACTTTAAATAACGAGTAAATTTACACCTGATGTAAATTTAGAAGCTTTTGTTTAAAAAAACGTAGCTTTAAAACCAAGGTTTCGAAAGTTTTAGCAGTGATGATTGGTCGTATCCGATATACCTTTTGTCATCGTAAAATATTAAAGATTTTCATATATTTGATAAATGATATCGGTAAAATGCCACGTCACCGTTCAATAATTGTAACGTTGAAGTGCACCATCTCTCATGTGTCACCTACATGTAGTAGCAGACTCTGTTACAATCGTATAAAAAAAACGAGTGTTCATATTCCTCTAATAAAATAGTAGTTTATGCAACTGTCATATAAAGAAGGGTATTAAAA
>LUGF01019860.1:263088-275515 GCA_001625245.1 Calycopis cecrops
TAAAATTCAAACTTTTTTATTATCTATTATTTATGCGTTTTTATTTGTGCTAAGGATTATTCCATCTAAAAACATCTTTAGTTTCATACTGAATAATGTGTATACATCTATTAAACTAATTCACGAATAAAAATTATTAATATTTCACAATATTTGTTAAATATTACTAAAATTATGTTACTACCAACCCTTGCGCATTTGTTCTATGACGTGTTTGCACATAAGCCATGCAATCTGCATCTCTACGCCAGCGTAAATAAGGTGCATTTTTCTTCGCAGCGAACATGAGCAAGATTTTGTAGGTAATTATAGCGGTAGGTATTGACACTTTTGTATGGGAGTGAAGTATCTGTTAAGTTTATTAATCTGTGGTATTACTTTGTATACAATAAGGGATTCATGAGCAGTCGGGAACTTTTCGACATACATCATCTCGTCGGCACCGCGGTCTGACAAAAATGTAAATAACAGATGTGGATGTGTATAATGATAATTGCGAATAACATACGTTTATTTATAATAAACAGTACTTTCAATCTCAATTAAGTTAATAATGTTTATAAATTAGATCCCCTTCCAACTCTCAACTGCTCCTAAGTGGAAGTGAGTTGAACAAATAAGATTTTATTCATAAGCATTAATTTACCAAAAAGATTTCAGGCTTGGAACTTTTTACATGACTTTCAATCTAGAATAGATTAAATTAAGCTTGAATTTAAAATAACCTCGTCTTGAAGTTGGCTTTGAAATAATATTACCTTTTAAGATTTGTAACATGAATTTTTCAGGTAACTTGCTGCTCCACGCACTTTAGTTTATACTTGCTGTAAAAGTATAGGATGAAGTTTTGCAATGCTATTGATTCGTACATTACATATATTTGCAAATCTGGAAAACACACAAACATTAATTTTTTTTATTATAAGACCACCAATGGCTGCCATATTCTATTGACAATCAATACCCATAGACCTCGTCATAATTATCTTGTAGACGCTCCACCCCGACATCGGAATCTCACAAGCTGCACAAACCCCGACAACTTAGCTATAATTTTGAGGCAGTGTAATTTTAGCGAGAAGTACTTTTTGGACGTGTCGGTTCAATTCGACTCTAGATTTGCACAATGTTAGAAGATTTAAATGAAACCGATATAGGGCATACCTATATATATATAAGATTTATGAATTCAAAATAATATTAAGAAAATCGTTGATTTTCTCTATTAGGTAAATTGAGACACACGTTCACACGACGTAATGTACAGCTTCTGTCAAAATGCAAAAACCTAGAGTATCGTCAAAGAGAATGTACGTCTAAATTATGTGCATATCTGAGCTGAAGGCTTAGTTGCATTTGCACCTGAGACTACCTCATCTACATAGTTTTCCGAGTAACAGTAACATGCATTCTGAAACTATTTGGATCCTATTCGCTTGAGTTATTAAATAATTCATTTTCTAGGTTCTAAAAATATTTTAAAAGTGAGAGTCAGTATAATTATTTTATTAATGTACTAGTTGACCCGTCAACCGTTGTCTTGTCATTATTGGAAGATGTTGTTGTCATGGTAACGTGTTATGTTATGTGACCGAATTGTTAATCCGTTTTTGCCCTACAATAGTGTATGTCAAGTCGAGATACCGATTAAAGCATTATATTGATAAATTATTGCCTAAATGTTACCGAGGACGAATACCTATATAACAAAAAAAATCAGCAAAATCCGTCCAGTAGTTTTTGCGTGAAAGTCGCACAAGACACAGACAAAATAACGACTTCTACAGTTTTATTATATGTATATCTTTACTTCTTTGATTTGGATTCGATTCCAGATAAAATTTACTTTTTATATTATTCGAAATAAATTTAATTTTAGAAATTTAATCGAAATTTGTGCTAAATTTCGTCCAAGTCGGATAAAGAAGCTTTTGCTTAAAATAAGAAACGTTCAAACGTTAAAGAAAGTAGAAAAAAAAAATTCATTACAAAACAAGAAAAAAAAGGGTTATTTAATAAATTTCGTATCCATCTCTTATATTTCCGTGCATATCCTTGCCAGTTGCCTTTTTATACAATTACTAGTTTCGCATATCGAAAATTCTACCCCATGTCATCTTAAAGGTCCTCTCTGCAATATTTACTCAATCCGCTGTCAATAGACTGTATCTACGTATACGTCGGAGCGGAGTAATAAGATATATTTGTTATCCAAACAATTTGATATCAAATCAGCGACACACGGGTTATAAGTTCATGAAACATTGATCTTCAAAGGTGAAGACAGAATATGTGTAGAGAAATAAAAAATAAAGATTTATATTATTTAGATACTTTTTAATTCATTAAATTACAAGAAATGTTACCTACTTTGTATATCATATTTTAAACTGATAAAAATAAAGAAGAAATTACAAAGAATTCTGATATCGTCCGGTCCAGTGTTCAACCCCAAGAAGTCTACTATATTTTGGGATACTGTAATGGATTTTTTGGATTTGGTAGATACCAATGCAATAGTTATTATGTGTGATTATTTAAGTGTATGGGTTATAAGATATTAGGTAGTAGGTCTATACGGTGATAATGAATTATGTTGGTAAGCGCATTGTGAAATATGTGTGGTAAGAAATCTCTTTGGTGCTATTTATATGTATACATGGAACAGGAATGTCCAAAAGAAAGTGATTGATCTGATTTTGATTGATCTCCTTTGAGTTGGGCCACTCAAATCTATAATAAGTAATCGCACGCCTTTAGAGGTCCCAGCCGCGTTCCATTGTATTTTTACATTTCATTTCGAACAAGTTCAAGGTGAGGTGGCGGTGAACTTAAATAAAAATTTTATTAAGTCTGCAAAGTTAGTTTGTCGAAGGTCATTTGTGGTGATAGTGCCATAAGAAACATAAATGAAAAGTTTGATAATTTTATGTTTTCAATAGAATTATTACTAATTAATTATCGTTATTTTTTATAATTCAAAGAATTATATAATAAAAAATAACTTTTTTTTTTCTTGCAATTAATTACTTAATAGCGTTATCTAAGTCGATGAATGCCGACTGCACGTTCTAAAAACCACTGTTAGGGTGCTCACATAGAGAAGCAGGTTACCGGCGCCGACAAATTCGGCGTAGATCGGCGCAGGTCCGAGCAGGTTGCACTCGTATAAAGGAAGCAGGCAAATCGGCATGTAGTGACCATCATGTCGTCAACTTCATCGGACGACGACTTATTTATTATGGGAAATAGTTATTTAAAATGTTTGTATAATATATTAATATTTATTATATTAGTATTATATTAACATATTAGTATTATAATTGTATATTATTAGTAGGATGTGAAAGTTTGTATGTTAATTAAAAGTGGAAATAGTATTAAAAAAGCGTGTATTATTTACAAGTAGAACTAAATAGTAATTACGTAATAATATCAGTGTACTTAATATATTTTCTATAAAGTAATTTTATTTTAAAAAAATGGGTATTTTTTCATGTTTTAAGTTTATTATTAATGGTGAAACACCTCAATCGTGCCGGCGCAAGTGCTGCTACATGCATGCATGCATCGTGGCACTGCCAAGAATATTAACATTTATTTGAAAATGTTTAATGAACACAAGTCTTATACGAGTATGACACGAGATACATTGTCCTGCATTTTCAAAATGCAATGGACACCCTACCTACCGGTAAATGCTTGAGCCGGCTCGAGTCGGTGCTGGGAGTCGGCGCGTACTACATGTAGGCGCCGAAAACCTGCTTCTTCATAAGTGAGCCCATAAGATAACATTGCAAAAGTATCGGCGCCGACTCTGCGCAGATTTTATCGGCGCTGGGAACCTGCTTCTTTATAAAAGCACCCTTACAATGTAAAATTATCGTCTATAAACCGACAGACAACCATTTTTTTAATAGATAATAAATACTTAAGTATTATCTTTTGTTCATAAGTGGAAAAATTGAGATATAAATGTAATCAGAATGTCACATATTCGAATAAGATAAAGTGTGTTGAAATGCGTTCAATTTGTTAGGGACATAATATATGAGACAATAAGATGGGCTTAAATAAAATATGTACGACGTACGTGAGTTGGAAATATAAAATATGTTAGGTTAGAGTGGCGAATATCAATTTATTACTATTACCAGCATAAAAGTAATATCACCTCTAGCTTACTTTTACATTTCGTTTAGGACATTTCATAGCCAGAATTATAATTCTTTTTGTGAAATTTCGATTTAAAAAGTCAATACTTTGAAAAAAATAAATTATTTAACCCAATAGACGTAACCATCCTTGATTTAATTAAAGAAAAACTAATGGTCTAAAGCAACCATAGGCAATACATATCTATTTTCCACGTAAGCGTGACCAATTTTTGAAACACTTGTTCGAAGTTGAAAATTTTATTCATTAGTTTTGTAACTGGTCACGGCAACTTTAATATCAAACTCTTAACAAGTTTAAAAGTTTGTACGCTAGAGAAAAGCACCTATAACATTATACATTCACAAATGTTGTTTTCTCCAGGGAAACAGGAATATATTGTTAAACACAACATTTAGTATCACTATTGTCATAGATTTTATTGCGCACCTGCTTCATATAATGTATTCTACAGTTAGTATCGTAGAAGACTTATGTGTGTGTATATGTGTTTTATCTTTCCATTAACTTTACCGATTGGCGTATTACTAAATATGACATATGACTACACATCGACTATGACCTTTTCCTGTACTCGTTCATTTTTCAATAACCAAATACTCGAACAACGTCATCCCAATCGAATTTAGCATACAACTGCAATTTCTATTGAGGCAGTCTAAACATTCGTTAAATTTGCTTGAAACTCTAAAATTACAAACTAGAACCGTTGTTGAATATTTAACTATCGATCATCGGGAATAAACGAAGTAGTGTTAAACCAGTGGTGCCAAAATAGTTAAACTATCCATTGACTGTTTAATTTATATTCTTTGGTGTCTATATGGAAGTAGGAAATCTTTACTTTTAACTACTAACGCGCGTAAACTCAGCGTAAGCCTACCTTACCAACTCAATGATACAGTTGTATATACTATTATACTATTAAAATCAAAATCAAAATCAAAATATTTTTATTCAAAATAGAATTTGAAAAATTGCTTTTTGAACGTCAAAAATTTTCATCTACCACCGGCTCAACCCTAGCCCTGTCCTGAGAAGAACCGGCGAAACAAACTCAGCGGGCCTCATTAATTTTTTCATTATCCATTCTTCATTTATATACATTAAAAAATATATAATTTACATTTATTTTTGTATAGAAGTAGCCTGGGAGGAGGGTACTATTCCCAAGGTGTGGTATCGATCATAAAATCTATTACTTTGTAATATCCCTTACCACACAAGCGTTCCTTAACTACTTTTTTAAATTTGTTGATTGAGAGTTTTTGAACGCTTTCTGGGATTTTGTTGTAGAGGCGTATACATTGACCCCTAAAGGAATTCTTTACTCTGCTCAGTCTATGAAATGGTACATCTAGTTTGTGCCTGTTCCTAGTATTTCTATCATGATTAGCACTCTTCTCATTGAATTCAGTAATATTCTTTCGTACATACAAAACATTTTCTAAAATGTATTGAGAGTGAACAGCCAGTATCCCAATTTCCTTAAATTTATCTCTAAGCGACGTAGTAGAGGCTAGTTTATATATTGCCCGAATAGCTCGCTTCTGCAGCACGAAAGCATAGCAAAAGCATTTATGTCGGCAGCATTTCCCCACAACAGTATGCCATAAGACATAATGCTATGGAAGTAACTAAAATAAACTAATTTTGCAGTATATTCATCTGTAATTTGTCTAATTTTTCTAACTGCAAATGCTGCAGAACTAAGTCTATTCGCAAGTTTAGAGATATGGGGACCCCACTGCAGTTTAGAGTCTAGTGTTATCCCTAGGAATATTGTCGAATCCACTAGATCTAGAGTTTCACCATTTAATAGTACATTGGTTGGAACCTGTCTAACATTCGGTAAGGTAAATTTCATACATTTAGTCTTTTTACTATTCAGTAGTAAATTATTAACACTAAATCAATGTACAATCATAGAGAGATAATTTTATATTTTAAATATTACTTAGCTTACCAAATGGATAGATTTTCTATCATTATTATATATTTTTTACCTTTTCGATGTTATAAGGTAGCAAACAAACTATCTTTTAGTAATTACCGACTCTTTATTCTTTTTTCCCTATTCCCCTTCAAGACTACAAGTAATTCACAAATTGCACCAAATAGCACAGAAAAGCGTCACTTTCCGCTGGTACTATATGATCGAGAGGTAACCTCTGTCGCGCCGGACGAATTTAATTGTAATGCTGCTTAAGACTTCCTCTCATTTTTTTAACTTCCTCAAAAATTAAAAAAAAGTATAGAATAAAAACAAGAAATCTGGATATTCGACTAATCCGCAATTTGTGAGGTTGTCATGAAAATTTGTATTTATATTTTCAGAACTCTCGTAGGTGTATTTTTAAAAGGTTTTTTATCACTGGATAGCTTTGGTTTTAATCCAATGTCTTACGGTTGGCTGGCTGTTCAAGACTAGAACTTGTTCTCTCTGTTACGTGAAAGTTTTATAAGAGAAATTCACATAAAATATGTAGTTTAAATATTTGTTTTCATTGGTATTTTAAGCGTGCTGTGACAAAAACAAAATAAGAAATCTCACTGTTATCATATTTTTTGTGATTGAATGAGATGATTAATTGATCGAGTTCCACCGGCTTTTTTATTTTTTCGTTCATAGATATTGTTATTTGTGATGCCGTAACTGCAAACGTAAAAAAAGAACCATTTTTCGACTCTTTGTTTCATCTTTCTATCTGTCAAGCCCTTTCTTCAAGACCGCATGAATCCTTCCACACTATCAAGCTGATATTCATGCCGTAGTCGACAGGTGAAGGTAGTAATTAAAGCTATTGAAAATGAAAATGTTTTTATTTAAAATAGATATGTTCAAACCACTTTTTGAACGTCAAAAATTATAACTATCCCTGTCCTGAGAAGAACCGGCTAAACTAACTCAGCGGGGTTCATGGGGAAGTATCTATAAATATAAAAATATAAATACATTATCATATTATATTATAAGATATACAATCAAATTACTATAATTATTTTACAAAATCAGCCTGGTAGGAGGGTACTATTCCCAATGTGTTGTGTCTGACATGTAATCTGCTACCTTATAATATCCCTTACCATAGAAACGTTCTTTAACAACTTTTTAAATTTATTAATTTAATGTGTACAACATTCTGGGATTCTATTGTAGAGCCGTATACATCCCCTAAAAAATTTCTTACTTTGCCAAGTCTAAAAATTGGTACATATAGTTTGTGCAGTTTTCTAAGATTCCTATCGCTGTCATCAATCATAGTTCAAAGTCAACTCAAACGAAAGATTATTAAAACATATTATAAGGTACACTCTTTGACTTAGAACCATAAAATTTGTAAAGAAGTTAGAATAATAATAACGGTTTAAATCCGTAAATAGGTAAATTGCAACGAAGCCTCTTTGTGTGTATGATGTTTTTTTTAAGTATAGGATAATATTGCGATATAATACGTCATGGAAACGAATGTTTTAACAGAAAATTAGCATTATATTATATCATTTAAAATCAAAGATGGAACTCGGACAATAATAGGAATAGAAATGACACCTCGTGTAACCTGTCTAGTAATTAAAAATCAAATTAAGCTGTGTCAGGTCGCTACCGGACTTCCAACGTGAAAATAGAAATTGTATGTCAGCAAGTTGCTTTTACTGTCACTAAAAATGATAGGCTTGCTATTCTAATCGTTTATAAATCCACCAAATTAATTTTATTTTTATTGCAACGAGCAGCCGCTTATTAATTAATTATCGAACCGAATTATAATGCAGATACGTTTCCTCCCTTTCTCCCCCGAAAAATGGCTATCCGAAAACTATTAGATAATTTCATTCAATTCAATATTTATTTCATCTACTGAGTACTGACCAGCATCTATTTTTCTTTTCGACATTTCCAAGGGATCAAAACTTATGCGAGTGAAAGCGCGAGCGCAGCTAGTTATGTTATAACTTTCTCATTCCGTATAAAATGTGACTTAGCACTAAAACAGTTTGCGCTTGTAAAGTTATCACGAGTCTATAAGTTCGTGTAATCGGCTTTTAGTCTGCGCTGTAAACTTCACAGATGGAGTTGTCCTATTTTATAGATGTATGAAACTCTGAAAGATGAAATAAAGTACTTTTAATATTTGTTTTAAGATTTATTACTATATAACTGGAGAACAACCTTTTGAGGACTTGAGGTAGCATTATCAAATCAGTAGTATTATCCATTCACTTTATTTAGGTACATACTTATTACACTGTTATACGTCTGAACATTGCTTTAAGTAAGTCCCCGATTAATTAAAAACTTAGCTCTATACTGTCCAACAACTATTTTGTACGGTAGTACCTATAGTATAAACGGTAGTAATAATGGTATCTGTTTAAATACAATTACCTATCAGTAGCCATCTTGATGTGTGAATAGTGACAATGAATGTAATGTAGATGTAGTACCTAGTGTCACATGTCTTGTCAAGACGAATCTAACGATACATCATAATTCGCCAAAATCCATCAAACCGTATATTATCTAGTATACAATTCAGTTCAAATTATTTATGCCGTTCAGGCTGCCGCAGAGAACATACCTACATACACACGATACGTCCGAAAACATTGATCTGCTACAAACACCGTCGGAAATATCATATAATCAAAATGTCCCCTCAAGATACTTGACTACAATTATAAGGTACCTAAATATTAAACTAAAATTGTGAAATTTTCAATTAATTCTCACTCAGATTATATGTGACTGAAATGCTTCTTACTTGTCAATCAAATTATTGCGGAAATTAATATTGTACGAGTCCAAGCTATATAGCAATTTCATGGTTCCAGGAGCCTTAAGCTTTAATGCTTCGGGGAAGGAAAAAAGTTGTCCCTAACCAAGAGACCCATTAGAACTTTTTTCTCGGAAATTTATCACTTTATGTTCAACATAATAACGTTTCATGTTGATATTTCAGCTATACAAAAAGATTTTAACTTTGAATTTATCTAACAGGTGTTCAGATACAAAAGTTGTTAGCAAGTACAAATTGTGAGAATATTTTATTGATCTTCGTCTTTTTCATACTGAATATTTGAATTACACTTTGTCATACTAATATAATACAAATTAAGCTGTTCATAGCACAAAACACATCAATCTACATACTAAAAAACATAGATATACATCTACATACTTTACAAACAAACAGAAAGAGAGAGCTGTGCTGTCGCGTTTCGTGCGGTGTGTAAGTAGCCGGTGGTCCACGGAGGTGGGAGGAGAAAGGGGGGCAGCGCATCTGTAGTCTATGCAGATGTCTATGGGCGTCGGTAGTCATGAAAATGGCTACAACTGCTCGTTTGCCCCCCTATATCATAAAAAAAAAAGACACCAAAGACAAAACGCAATCTAGTAAAAATAAACATCGTTATTTGCCATTACGCTGGCCAGAACTTTCCAGATAAATAAGAATCGAGCAATATTTTTATCCGTTTTAATTGTCAATCGGCGTTCTGTGCCCAATTTGTAAACTGGACTTTTATAAATCGTTTGTTCAACTCTTGGCACGAATATATTGTCTCTATTTGATCCCTCCAATAGGTTCGTTCAATAAAAAACATGTGTTTACTCGGTTTCGTTGCCATAAGTCATGACTACTTTATGAATTTATGAAATGCTCACATATTTATATTTTAATTAAATAATACCATTTTTATGGGTGATATTCTCGAACATCCACAATAGAGGTAGTACAGATACTTTGTCTTCTTTTGGCTTCTCCCTAATATAGCCCAGTGCAAAGTACTGCTACTTGGCCCACTACATTTTCCATCCTTTGCTATTTATCTGTTTCCAGGGTCAACATCCACACTCATAGCCCGTTAATAAAATTATCTCAAAGAGCTAACGGATCCCTTGGCAACGCGCAACAAATTTAATCTTAAAATTATTCTAGTTTCGACAATTTTTTTAATTTGTATCACATCAATAAATTAAGCTAGTAACTTCAACAATTCAAAACAACTTAATTTAGAATTTTTAACATTAGGCATTTTTTCTCCAACCTAGAAATTATTAACACAATTTTAAACTCTGGTAAATAAATAAGAAATGTGCCAAAATGATTGAACGATTAATGTATCGAATACTTAATTTTTTCTACAACTAAATATAGGTACATTCAAACATCGGTGTTATTAATTGGTTTTAATCAATGTCTAATTTTTGATGAGATAAAGTATAAATTATATTACAATATGCAACGTAAAATGTAACTAGAAAAGAATATTTGAATACCGCAATCTTATTTGCGGGTTTTTAAATTGCAGATTCAGAATACGAAGATGCAAATCGAATATATATCAAGCTTACCATTTAAAAGAAATTTATTATATTTCTTGCAGCTGGTTTTGAACACATTAAATACAAGCGGGTGTGCGGATGTCCCGGCAATATCTTATACCGATAAATTTCGAGAAAAACATGGATAACGATTTCTTAAAATATTCTTAAAGTATACGATATATCGTGAACGAGTTTGATTCAATGTATCCCAGTAAACTTGTAATCATTACTTCTGTTAGACACGACTATCGTTTTGAAATTAGGCGACGAGGAATACAGTATTATAAATACATAATTATTATGCGCTAGCCTAAAAGGTGTTTGCGTTAATTGTACCTTTCTTTTTTTTTGTTCAGGCCTGCCTGAACAAAAAACAACACGTGATACCTTGGAGCGCTGGTGGCCACTAGACCTATGTCGGACCCAACACTACTTATTGTAGTGTATACCGACTAAACCCCTGCGACAATCCACTGGCTCGTGTATAATAATTTATATTAATAATACACACCAATAAAGGAAATAAACATTTTGTATTTTATAACAAAAATCGTGTCGTACTATGTAAAGCCAAATCTTAAAATCACACGGGAGTCGTTTGGTTCGTAGTCTGAAAGAAATATGATACGATTATAATATTTTGTCTGTATTCTAGTGTCGAAATCAGCAATATTCTCTACACATACGTCTTCTAAAATACAATTATTTATTCATTTGAATCATATCTTTTGCTTTGCAGCATTAATGTGGTTTTAACAACATATAACAAGTACAGTATAATATCTATCAATCATGTAAGTGAACATTTTTTTTTAAATAAACGTTATTTTCTAGTTAAATATCTAAAATTTAAGAAAGAAGTAACTAACTAAATGGTATTTAAAGATTAACCATAAATAACACAGCGGATAGTTACCATTACTTTCTTTAAGTATTTTTACAACTCGTTACACATCTTGCTGTTATTAAAATTGACTCTTCGTAAAATCATTGTTTAAATTTCCCATCAAACGTTAACGCAAGGAATATTGAAAGAAACTAGAGAACAGCACCCTTATCGTTGAGTTTAGTCAAACAGGAGACATCACAATAATGGTTTATATGATTAAAAACGTAAAAATGATCTAAGAGATACTCTTTAATACCAAGTAAGCTGCTCTTTAAGATCTCATCCTGGCCACCACTAAGAAATTTGCAGTTGCAATTGGCATACACGACGGCAGTTAACGCATTGATTTTATTGGTCTGCATTTTACATGCACATCCATATCGCCCATTTTGATATTATTAAATTCAAACGCAGGAATGAATATGGCATTCCCAACACGATGAGAACACTCAGCATTGCCAGTCTATTGTCGTTTGTTTGTTTTCTTTTTCATTTTTTAGATAATTTTAAATTGTAATCCTATATTGGCTCATTATACCCAATATTTATAGAATAGAATAGAAAACAATTTATTCAGTGCTCATAAAAAATTACAAAAACAAAATGCAGCACAAAATATACAAATAATGTATATTATAATATACAAATATTATACAATAAATACTAGTATACAAAAGAGAAAAAAATAGATAAATAATAAAACAAACCAAAAAGAATAATTTTAGTGAATATCAAACAAAAAACAATTAAATTACTTGTCACAAATGCATGCACAGTGATGCAATGTGAGGAGCACTGAAAATAATTTAGATTAAGATTTTTTATAAAGCTGTTGGATTACAAATACACATTATAATATAATAATACAATTGAATACATTAAAAATAAACTTTCATCCCTCTTAGGCTCACTACGCAACATCTCTCGGTGCATACCTAGAAAACTAAAATATAATATATACAATTCCATAGTAAAATCACATTTAAACTACTTAATTGAAATCTGGGGAAACGCGTCGAAAATCAAACTAC
>LUGF01019860.1:278533-290275 GCA_001625245.1 Calycopis cecrops
TCTAAGTAATGAAACTGCAAAAAGTGTAAGAAACGCGAAAGTTTACAAACAAGTTTCTTTTTTTTTTTTTTTTATGGTATAGGGGGGCAAACGAGCAGTTGTAGCCATTTTCATGACTATCGACGCCCATAGACATCGGCATATAGACTATACAGATGCGCTGCCCCCCTTTCTCCTCCCACCTCCATGGGCCACCGGCTACTTACACACCGCACGAAACGCGACAGCACAGCTGTAGTACATTATTATTGATGTTTTTGTTTGAATTCTTTACTCTTTCTTATTATCTTCTTCAAAAAAACCCTTAGACTTAAAGCTAAATTTTCCAATTACAAGTTATATTATATAGCCTCAATATATTTCCATTATTCAGCTTAAAACTAAAGTTATAATTTCAATTTACAATGCAAGTTACTTTCATAAAGTCGTCATTGACTGACTGAATGGTTATAATATTCTGTACAGAATTCATAAGACTTTGTTAAAACTTTTTATCGACCTAAAATGTTAACTAGGACAATTGAAAATAGATCGATTAAAAACTATTTAATTATTTCTGCGAAATTCTCGATAACCGTAAACTTGAAAAAAAAATCCGTGATTGGCTCATTGGATACTTACATAATTTTAATGTCTTGGTTGTGAAAATGACAGTTTGTACTGCACACAATAATACAATGCAAAATAGATAGACACAATATAATGTTCTCAGAATACTACCGTTAAGTTATGAGTAAATCAAATAAATTCGCTATTATATGGCATGGACACTTGAAACCTCCTAAGCGAAATCCGGATATAAAACTGATATCGTGACGTCATAAATTGTTTTGTGTTCAGAGCTTGTTCAGAATAATAAAATCGAAAAGAGTAAAATAAAAAGTAATGTCCCACTTTCCATTTTTATAGCTCGGCACTAAATCAAGAGCTCTTAGCTACAGAAAATATCGCAAATTATATTATTTTATTGAAATACATTTTATGGTAAATGTTTACAGACCTATCTACACGACCAACTCCCTCGAGTCCTTCGAGTTTGAACAAGTCCGAGACGTATCTCCATTCGGGAAGCAAAAAGAGTAGCAAGCAATTGTAAAAATATAGCTAAAAAACTGCTGTCTATTGTTTGTTTTTAATAACCGTCGATGATATTGGGTTGAATCTCACGCACTCAAGAGCACTTTAAGTCGTCGGAGTGCGTCTGATTTCTCTCCGGTGGTGGAGGGTTACCGTACCATGCATCGAAAATCGAAATAAGGGAATGAGACACGTCTGTGAGGACAGATATTATGTTCTATAAAATGTCTTACCCAGATATTATTTAGTCTCTAAACTTCAATAAACTAATTCAGTGCTTACGCATAGTAACTGAAATCGTGACGTGATAATGAAAGGGTAACTTTCCTGTATTAGAAATCCCACGGAATCAATTTATTTAAAACTTTGTTGTCAAATATTTCGAATACCTATGTAGCCCTGTGCTATCAACAAACCGTTTTCTCTTACTTCTCTCTTTACTTTGTAAATGAGTTATATATTTTCTCCCTTATTAATGAACACAGAATAACTTTATCTCAGTAACAACCTAGTAATAAACTGACATCTGTCAAATTCCATAGTAAAAAACACATAAAAAGTATGGAATTTGACAGATGTCAGTTTATTACTAAGTTATTACTTAGATACCGTTATTCTATGTTTATTAATAAAGGGGAAGATGTCTGAAAATACTTTATATTATACACCTACTAAATATATCCTCTACCTGATCGTTATTCACAAACGTCACTCGTATATCATTCTCAACGAGTCTGCTATCGACACTCAGGTGGCCAACGGCCAATGACCCGTTCAGCGTATTTAAATGCAAATACGTCAAATATTGGAGTGAAATGTGCCGTGAAACCAGAAAAACTAATCATGATGAAACATTTATTACGAGTATATATTGTATGTATGATATGTAACCCATGTTTCTTAGGAAGTAGGCACAGTACAATTTTAAGGATTAATATCATTAATTTTTTATTCGAGGTCATATTAATTTTTAATCGTAACTATTATTACACAGCACAGCGGATACACTTCAGTCGAGAAATCTAATAGGTAAGTATATAGTAGTGTAGGAATTGTAAGTTTTGCAGATTGTATTCATATACAACCTGTGTAAGAGAGCGAGAATAAAACCTACGAGTTTACTCTTCTAAATTAAAAATAAACTTAGAACGTAATTCGGATTTAAAAAGGTTCGATGATGAAAATTCTCATGTCAAGAATTTTCATTAGTAATTTGAGAGACTCGGAGTTCAATATATACTCAGAGTTTGGAAAGGTTTACACGGAGGAAATAAATCAAGGAAATATTTATTTATGGGGCTAGCCGGGCTAGTCATTGAAATGTTTGTAATTATTGAAGTATTTGTAATCATTGAAATATATGTTAATTAATCTGTAAACAAATAAAGAAGATTGGTGAAGAAGTACTTTTATTCCATTTCTCGGATGACATAATTTAATAAGAAGATTCCATTGTAATAGCGAGTGCTCAACCCTGGGTGCTACAGTAGTATATTTATAAAAATATCATAGCCATATTTCATTAGAATTAAGCCCACATGTTCCAGGGTTCACTTCCGGCATGTATAGCTCAAACAACAACTACTACTCATCTCCATGCCAGTTCCCTAACGAGGTAGGCAGAGAGAAGTGAGTGCCACACTTCACGGTCCTTACTAGTTGCTTACATACTTGTCTTGCAATTTATATACTCGTATAAACTAGAATCAACTGAAGTGATGTCGCAAATGCAAGAGTTCGTTGGCCTAATTTTTTTGCAATCATTTCTTTATGCTATTATTTTAGAAATTAAGCTTCCAACGTACTAATACTTTACTCGATAAAGAAGATCTTAGTCATATTTCTATAGTCTGTATTACTACCGTGAATATTATTAAATATACGTACAGGAACAGTAAAACCATTTGCACCTGAAAACAGCCTACATAATGTAATACTAGAACAAAAGCGCGGGTATAACCTAATAATTCATATTTTGCTATCCAAATGTTATATAAGCGAGAGCGCTCCCTTATTAATCACAGTAAATTAATCTTTGTCCGCCCTGGCAATGCTCTCATTTATATTAATGTACAAAAAGGCACAGGCTGAAACCTATAACTTACCATCAACTAGGTACAATATTAATATTTGCCTCATATCAGAAATTATACAATTACTATCTCCATCTGCGGTCTGTATTTAATTATCATCAAGCGCAAGAAGTACAAAGTGTAGCATTGCAGACAACCGGACCAGGTGTACCTCCAAGTAAACAGCTTCTTTCCCTCCCAATGGATTAACGAAATATCATTTTAGTATTGTATAAATCATCTGTTATTTATTTGAGTACACAAAAAATCTTTCAAATAGAAACTTCATTCTTCAATTGCTGCTTTTTTACTGAGCTAAGGAATTAATCTGTGTCGCTAAGGGACTCCACCGTTGGATTTACAAATTTTACGTCACTTAATAATTATATCAAGTCAGCCACGTCTATTCGAAGTAAAACTTCTAGAGCCTCAGTAGCATTGCACATTTCGTGCATATACGAAATGAATGTTAAAGTTTTTTGTACCAGTAGGTACTTTCAAATTGCGAATATCTTATTTATTGTCTAAAAACTAATTGGGCACTTAATGATAATTTTATATAATAGACCGCAGAAGCAACTATTAAACTCATAAAAGCTTTGCTAACCACCTGATCCCACATATTATGGTTTAGTCGAAAGCTTCACTTTTCTCTGAGCCACTCAATAAAATTGGATATTACACACCCAAGTAACTTTACCCTAATTATTTAAATTGTAATACACCCTTTATATTTAGATAACAAAAATGGAGATAAATGTGACGCAGAAAAGACGTTAGGGAAGAAAATGAGCTCGATAATTCCAGTCGATCAAACCCTATATTATCTGACTCGCTAATGAACAATACCGACTGAATGCTGGAAGAAGCGAGCTGACTTGTCATCGCAGATTCACCTTTATTGTGACAGGACAAAATAATACATTGTTGTACCGTACCATTCAATATTACCGCTATCATAGCTTTAAATCGGAAAGGTTTACTGAAGTTTCTTCGGCCCCTATACTATAAAAAAAATTAAAACATTAGCAACTCGAATTATTGATCCTTCCCGAAATTCGAATCTGGAGCTACAAGAACATAATAAGGTTAGACCACTAGATGATGTCTAAATACATAATAATTACTACTCCTGTTGCTAGTCTACTGCATTTATAATGATCTATACCATAATATCGAACTCTTCGGCGCCATAAAAATCTCCAGGCACATTAATATTGCTTCGAGGCTGTCCATTAGCGCTTTTAGCGCAGAGTGCTCTTGGGGGGATAATGTGGGGGATTATTTTGTGCGTGTTAAAAGTGCTAAAACTTTATTGGACAACTTTAAGTGGTGGACGTGCCAATAAGCTTTCTGGTCCTTTATGTGAGATAAATAATCTCACTCATTGTTATGTAAGGTTTGCTTATTGTCTTTTTACATAATAAAAATTTGAATTTAAATTAAGCCGTTTGTAGCAGGGAACATATAAATCTAAATACACACAAACATTATCTTTCTGACGCTAGTGGGTAAATTCAAAAGTCAATATTCACCTAAAATTTAACTGCTATTCAATACGGATAAATTAGAATCAAGTACTCCAGAAATATTTATATCCGTTACTTCAATTATTCAATTCATACCCAGAGCGACCGGAAAGCCTCATATTTCCCGACTATGACATCGAGAAAGCTCGCACGCTGGATGGCAAAGATGCTCTCAGCGCTGTCGGGAAAGAAGGGCTCATGGAAAGGTCCATGACTTGGGGCCTACTAAAGGATGTGTTAAACATTCCTTCGAACAGGTTAAACCAAAAAATAATATTGATAATTATAGATACGCTACGTAAACCATCAAAATAAAATATTTAATATAATCTCTAATTTATTGAAATATATAGGTACCTACTACTACCTAAACACAATCTATTATTTAAAACAAATTAATGTGCATTTTAAATAATAGATTGTTCAAATCGAATACATTGTTAAAAGAAATAAAATTGTTAAAACTGACTCTATGATTAAATATATTTTTATTATAATCATTATTAAAATTTCCTTTCAAAATTGTCAAATCCAATTTAAATTGTTAAACCATTCGTAGATCTGGCTGGCAGAACACAGCGGCAGGGGTGTTGATTCCGCTATTTATCATCTCATTATGTTAAATCGAGCGACTAATTGCGTTTGAAACCATAATCCTTGTAAAATGATAAAATCATAAAAAAATATGGCAGGCCGAGATAAACCAGATAATTCCTGCTATGAGGATTAGCCAGAGTCTCCGTAACAAGGTGTTAAGGTTATGGAAATAAAAATAAGTTTAGCTAGTTCTTTCTGTACTTCCGACTTCTTAGGTCAGCGAACGTTTATTGCTATACTGGTAGCGTATAATAATAAATAATAATAATAAATAAATTCTTTATTTTCTCTCTTAAACTAGGATGTACATAGATAACTTAGTTATGAAAGGGTATGCTTAAATTTTATTAGGTTGTCTTTTATGTCCCCGGTAGTAAATACAATGAAATACCTACCAATTTCCCGGCATTTCAACAGTAAAAAGCAATAGGTCAAGCAATAGTCATACTTAAAATAATCCTACAAAATAACAAAAAGTCAATTTTCAACCCTTCAGCGTAGATTTATATGAAAAGCAATCAGAGGAAATCAACAGTGAATTTGAAAAAGGCTCGTCGCAAGTTTGACCAACCGAAAAATTGTCTGAAATAAGCGAAGCGAGTCTTGAAATGATTTACGCCTTTTAAAAGTTATAATTCTGCTTTTGGATGACTGCCGCCTCCCATAGATATTATAAAATTGGTAGACAGATGTATTGATGGGACATAGGAAACTCACAAACAGCATGAAGCCCGACCGCATAGCTGTCACATTGGGCCTGTATCATTAGAGCGAAATGAGAGTATAATTAGAATAAAAAAAAAGGTGTAAGTGGCATCCACACCGACAATTATTCAATGATTGTTGTTCTACATGTTCTTTGTTCGACCAAAACTTCCCCTTATCATTCAAGAAACATAAAGCATTCTACGCTGCCGGCACGCCTAGCACGGGAGCACACAAACACATGTCACATCATGTTATGCCGTCATTGTGTGAGAACTGCATCGACATCATCATTTGAAAATATAAGCTTCAGACCTACCGTCCCCCTGAACATAGCTCTGGTGGTACGGTGACACTATGAGTGTAGTACACTATGTTGTATACGGATATCTATGAATGAACCATTTTTTTATGAAGAATTTTTATTGAGATTTGTAAAAGGCTAGAAGATGTTTTGTAAGAACGTTTATGGCCTATATTATCGTTTTGTAAAGCAAGCGTCAGTGTCCTAAAACACTCAACTCCTCTATGATTTGGTATATGAGTAAAAAAAGCAATTTTTACTTATATAACACTAGCAACTACTCATTGATATTTATATGTCTAAATATAAACACATATAATTCGGTTATTCACTTTATGGTATAGTCGGATAAAACTAATAAACCACATAACTTATAACATTTTATCAATTTGTGTTCGGGGACGTCTCTGTATATTTATCAAACGTAGAAATGAGTTCTTTTTATATTTTTTGCGAGTTTTCTCTCTTGGGAAATTAATCTGAAGAGGACTCATTCAATCCTCTGAACTGCTACGCTTGATGGGATCTCTGAAAGTTTGTTCTTAGGTGTCTTTATCCCGTACTATACATATTGTGGCTTCGAATATTTTTGATCAGTCATAAAGCCCTCCGCCAACTTTGGCTATTTTGGTAAACAAGTTACAATATTATTTTATCTCATCGAAAAGAATATGACATTTTTATATTTGCCAGCCATATTTTGGTGATAAATATTTGAGATACGCTTTGGTATATGGTAATGGTGACTACTCTTATTCAATGCGAAATTGCTCTGGCTCGATTCCCAGTAAGGCATAATGCTGGTTTCCCTGATATGGATATTTGCCTTGAAATTCCTGATTATATGGTGTCTCATCATAAATCAACCGTTGGCACTCCGAGTGTAAATATCAGTCACATGTATAGTGTTTACCGTGTCTCTTTTAGGAACCCTTGCTTAAAAAGTGTTAAAAAGCATAATTATAATCTTTAGAAATATAAAATAAATAAAAATACCCTTTGTTATCCGGTTGGATCTTTTCCCGGTATTATCTCGCTGAACTTTCGTCGGTAGCTTCCGAATTATTCAGAGAGTACGTTTTAATTACTAATTCTCGGTCCGAACACAAAGGAATATCCTGTACTAGTGGAAATTATAAGAGGTCCGTACAAATGAAATAAAACAAAAAGTGAGACAGTTTGTGGTGCGGTGTTGTTTCCCTTTCCCAAGCCCGGAACAAGAAACCTTGCTTAATTATTTTCATTTTCAGGAAGTTTTATATTTTCTCATAAAATTGTTAGATCGTTATATGTTGTAGGTGTTCTTGGTTTGATAAATTTTATATTCTTTCTATAAGACAATTATTATAATTAATTTTGAGGAGAAAAGACTTACACTGGTAACGGTGACTATTTATATTCTATGCAAAGTTGTCCGGGTTCGATTCCTAGGCTACTCGCGCACGAAACGCGACAGCGACGCTGTCACTTTACGCGGGTATCAGGTGAGCGAGAGGTACCTACTTCCCCGGTCGCGGCCCAATTCCGTTGGATAGGAAGATGTAGTGTCATGCAGCATGCATGGCACTACCTCCTCCTATGCAGAATGGCACTACCTCTTCCTAAAGAAAGAAAGAAAGAAAGAAAAGTTTTTTATTCAAAATAGAATTACAGGAATTACTTATTGAACGTCAACAATCAAATCTACCCACCGGTTCAACCCTAGCCCTGTCCTGAGAAGAACCGGCGAAACAAACTCAGCGGGCCTCATGTTGTGATCAGATGTAAAATTCAAAAATATAAAAATACAAGTACATTTGCAAATGATATAATACAATACAATTTATAAATTTACACACAGTTGTACAGAAACAGCCTGGGAGGAGGGTACTAATCCCAAGATGTGGTATCTGTCATAAAATCTGCTACCTTATAGTATGCCTTACCGCACAAACGCTCTTTAACAACTTTTTTTAATTTATTAATCGAAAGTTTTTGGACGCTTTCTGGGATACTATTTTAGAGGCGTATGCATTCCCCCGAAAGGAGTAGAAGTATACTACATTATCGCTAGTAATATTATGATCCATCTGTTGGTATTGTTTACAAAATACTGAGATGAAGACACATATACGAACACGAATAAAGCAATAAAACTAAGGAACAAGACTCCTAGTCTTGTATTCTACCAGTTCTCCCGATAGAACTAACGCTTGTACGTTTCTATAATGTTTTATTTATCCACTCCATTATACCTAGTCTTGTTATTCCCTTCATAAACTCTAATAAAACTGTAATGTGAACGAGTACCAGAATAGAATTGGGACGCAGCTGCTTCGATCGTTCCCATATTTACTTCTGATTGAAAACGGAACTAACTATCTTTCTATCTATTTACTTTTCTATTTTTAGTGCTGTGAAGTTTTGTAAGCCTAAAGGTTTAAATATTAAAATAATAAAAATACTAATAAAATGTAAGTTTTATTTTTGCCGATTATTACAAACAACAATTTGTACTTTTAGAAACAGACTTGGGGCGTAAAGATACAACCAACGCCAAAAGTAGCTTACAAAGATACAAGCCATTATACATATACAAAATTACTGCAAATAATGTCCGTACGTACTATATTTTGACTCTCGGATGTACTAGGATGGCACTACCAGGGAGGGCCGATACTGCCGAGGTACCGCTCGCTAACACGACACCGATGTTACAGTGACAGCTATTTCGTGTGGTGTGTGGCCCATGGAGGGGGGAGGAGAAAGGTGGGGAACGCATCTGTATAAGCTCAGTGTGGATGTCTATAGGCGTCGGTAGTCGTGAAAAAGGATCGAATGCTCTGCTTTTTGCCTCTTTATACTATAAAAGAATAAAACCACAATAAAAATACTATATTACCTTTTATTAACAAAAATAGCCAGTCCAGATACTTAACAGACCGAAAGAATGTAGGAAGAGGTTGTGCCACACCGCACGCTTGCATGCAGCCGAATTTGGCCGGGGACTGGGTATCTCTCGCTTACATGAGACCGGCGTAAAATGACAGCTATGCTGACGCGTTTCGTGCGGTGTGTAATTAGCCGGTAGCCCATGGAGGTGGGAGGAGAAAGGGGGGCAGCGCATCTGTATAGTCTCTATGCAGATGTCTATGGGCGTCGGTAGTCATGAAAATGGCTACAACTGCTCGTTTGGCCCCCTATACCATAAAAAAAATCCGTATCCAGTTTTTGAGTGTTCTATTATTTAGAACCTGAAAATATAACATAACACCTCATTTACAAGTTCATCAACATAACGGGTAATTTCGGCGTTATAGTGTGCTGTTAGTTGGATAATTTAGCTTCTGAGTACCCATCCCCAGACATAATGCCCAGCAATTCGACTCTGTGACGCATTTGTATAGCCTCTATGCGGATGTCCATGGACGTCTATAGTCATGGAAATGGCTCCGACTGTTGGTTTGTCCCACTATACCATATACATAAAAACAAAATAAACGCTACAGCGCAGTCTTTATTTCATGCCTGTACTACACCGATGTTCCTGCATCAGTCTGTCTCATCCTAGCTATGACGCCACCGACGTGGTATATAATTTGTACTGTTTTTCATAATAATAATATATGTGATATTAAGTTCAGGGTATGATGGGACTGACATGCCATTGGTAGGCAAAAGTCCCTAAATTAATTAAGAATATAAAAAAAAAAAAAAAAATGCCTGTACTATATGAGCCAAAGATGGCTGACGACTTACCAACTTTTTAAATATATTTATTTTGTGGCAAATATGTGGGCGAGATTTCCTTAACGACAACATGAGATTAGGAAATTACAAGTGCAGTCAGCTGTAAAATTAATAATTTTACTGAGTTCAAGAGTTAATCCGTGTCGCTAAGGGACTTCGCCGTCGGATTAAAAATTTAAGGTCACGTAATATTATATTAAGCAAGACACTTTTAATTTAAGCGAAATCTTCTTAAGCCTTGATGGGCTGTTTTTGGAATGGGATAAAAGCTACTGAATTTGTGACAATGTTACTGTTGCCATCGCCTGATAAGTATATGCGCCTATTGTGTATACATACATACAAGTATACATTCGACTTAGTATTCAAGTTTTTAACTTTCAATTAATTGTCTGTCTGTCCTATTAATTGTCTAATCAGCACATAGCATATGCTGAGGTGTTATTTCTGAACACTGTACTCTTACTGAATTTATCTGAATAATTAGTAAGAGGTAGTGCCACGCTGTATGTTTGCATGCAGCCGAATTGGGCCGGCACGACCGGGGAGGTACCTCTCGCTTACACTGTGTTAGGCTGTTTCTGTACCATAAATTTTGTAAATTTAGAAATTGTATTGTATATCATTAATAATAAGCAAATGTATTTGTATTTTTATATTTTATTTTTTTTAAATTTTTACATATCACAACATGAGGCCCGCTGAGTTTGTTTCGCCGGTTCTTCTCAGGACAGGGCTAGGGTTGAACCGGTGGTAGATTTTATTGTTGACGTTCAAAAAGTAATTCCTGTAATTCTATTTTGAATAAAAACTTTTTGACTTTGACTTGACTTTGACTTTGACTTTGACACGAGACCGGCGTGAAGTGACAGCTGTGCTGTCGCGTTTCGTGCGGTGTGTAAGTAGCCGGTGGCCCAAGGAGGTGGGAGGAGAAAGGGGAGCAGCGCATCTGTATAGTCTCTGGGCGTCGGTAGTCATGAAAATGGCTACAACTGCTCGTTTGGTCCCCTATACCATAAAAAAAAAAATCCGTATCCAGTTTTTGAGTGTTCTATTATTTAGAGCCTGAAAATATAACATAACACCTCATTTACAAGTTCATCAACATAACGGGTAATTTCGGCGTTAAAGTGTGCTGTTAGTTGGATAATTTAGCTTCTGAGTACCCATCCCCAGACATAATGCCCAGCAATTCGACTCTGTGGTAATAAATATGATTTAATCACTCTGACCTAAAAACATAATAATAAAAAGGACCGTCCCGTAGTAAACAGTTTTACTTTCGCTGTTATTCGTTGTGTTTTTAATACATACCTAAACTGATTATAAATGAGAACGTTTCTATATAATTTAGCTATTCTTTATTCATAAACTAATAAATGGCTTTAGATGAAAGTTGACAATGATTGAGATTAAATTTAGAATATTAAGGATATTATTTTTTTTCTGAATTAATGAATGGTTCCTTTGGGTTCGCATGTAAAACCGTGGGGCGCAGCTAGTCAGCCTCGTTCGTTTTACTTTTGTAGTTTCATGCTTATACATTTTATATATGTATATCCGGATAAAATATTGAAATTAGACCATATTCATATCACTTCCACAAAAATGTCCTTTACTGATAAATCAATATCTATCAAATAAATCTCGTTTCGAAATATCATAAATGAGAATCGCATTCGTTTAAATATGTGTCTCTAGTTTTGTAGCTCCAGTTATCTCGATCTTC
>LUGF01019860.1:291264-303709 GCA_001625245.1 Calycopis cecrops
TACTGATCAAATTATACAAAGTACATTCTATATTAAGCATGGTAATCTTAATTAACATTATTCTAACATAATGTAGCATAGAATGTCACAATGTAATATTATAGCTATACTGCATAGCATAGCATATTACCATCGATATTAACATTATCAAATTATAGTTAAATACTTGCAAAGTACTATTACAATATAATATTCAGCAATTATGCTTTGTACAAACAGAATACTTAGCTTTGTTAGGTGCACCAGATTCACACTGATTCTGACAGACAGCATCACCACAGACCGACAGCATCTCGGTGCCAACGTGAATAAACAGGTGTCAAGACAGTCTTAGGTCTGATCACCTTACTTGCCAAACAGTGACTGACTGACTACACCCTTACTCCACTCTTATATAGTTTGGCTTAGCAATAACAGATAATTAACAAATCAATATAGATAGTCGGTGGTGCCACTGTAGGTAAATACATTGTTTGGACATCATACGATAGATCATACGATAGTGCCGGTATCGTGCAGGTGCATCATCTCCATTGTTTAGACTTACCCATTTTAAATACAATGGACTTATCTTTAAACATCACATCATACGACCGATCATACGATAGTCTGAACTTATATATTAATTATATTGTTCTTATTTACAAATATTCATATTATACATCGAGATAAGTATATTACATATATCTATCATATTCATATTATACATCGAGATAGCTATATTATATATATCTATCACATGCAAATGAGATACTATAATTTAGAAAAATTTTATGTTTGAGCTCTCCATAACAGTATTTCTGATTTTCATGTAATTTATGTCAATGGAATAGAAGGATAAACAGTTTGACCAAGTTGTTGATGCCTATTAACATAACAGCTAATAGTACACTCATCACTTTTTTTTTTATTTTTTAGGTAGACTCTACGCTAACAGGCTGAAGGCCCAGTGCAGCTTCATCTGTATGAGAGGCGAGTGCCCTAAGGTAGCTCGAGCCTCTGTATTTATGGTAGATGGGGGTGCAGACCCCCCTTTCTTTCCCAGCTAGTCTGGGAGGAGGCAAATCGGATTATTAAGATTAATAGGTTATGCTATTTTTATCTTGGCCAGAAGGACAGCGGGTGTCCTCCTTTCCCCACCTCTGACAAAGGGGAGCAGCTCACGCGCGGCAGCTAAAAAGTGTCCGACACGGGTCTTGAGCTAGAAGAGGTCTATGAGCTACTCTACTGGGGTTACTCATCACTATTAAGGCAGTAATCATATGAGCCAAAAGTGATCTGCGGTCGTGCTGGCCTGATTCGGTGCAATGCTCCTAGCTCTGCATACATGAGGCGTATAAGGAGATAAGTTCATAAGCATTATGTTTAAATGTTAACGCTCACTTAGCCCTTGTAAATTAACTTCAACGATATTTACCTTCAGCAACTGTAGCAAGTATTTAATGAATTAATGATCTTCATTTATCCGTTAACTCGGGGTGTGCGCCAATCGAGCTCTGGCCATTAATCTGCTGGAGATTACCTAGTGATGTTCCTGTGAAGAACAATGTTCAAATAAGTTAAAATGGTCGCAAAATATTGCGATCTGTTGTAGGCTATGAGCAGATCAGAAAGATTTACTTCGCCATTTCTCTCCTCAATAACACACCGGTATAACTTGGTGAAATTGTTTAATAAAAATTCCGAACAAAAGTGTGAGAATTATTATGTGCAATTAAGTTAAGTCTCGCTACGGAAATTAACCTTTGTTCACATTATGAGGTATTGTATTTTATAAGCCATACCTACTCATTTTCTGGCTATAAAGAGGTAAGAATATATTCCTGAGCGTTTTATATTATAGCGTATTTATCAAACAAATGCGGGTTATGTCTAAGATTTCACATACTCTTGTATAAAGGAAAATACTACGAAGTATTAAAAGTTATTGTCACAGTATTCCGTCTAAATTTATATAATAATATCATTACAAGGAGCCCTGATATTATACGCGTTTAATAACAAACTTAAAAACGCCATGACGATCCATATTTATAACTCTATTTTATCCCGAACTCAGAAATTCCCGACCGGCCTAAGCACGACCTCCTGACCGGATATGAGCAAATAGAGTTATGAAACAAACAAAAAAATATAAAAAAGAAAATAATTGTGTGTGTCAGCTCCAACACGCTACTGGAGAGCTACGTCAGTAAAGACGCACATGAGTCTAAAGTGAACTTGCGCTAATATACGTAACGAAAGTGCCGTAAAGCGTTATGCTAAGTCTGAAATGCTTCAAAAGTAATCCCGCCACATATTTCACAACCGCGAGCTTTAAGTAAACTCTCATATATTTTCTCCAAAATTCATTTTCTTTCTTATACGCCAAAGATTTCTCTTCACATTAAATTCGGTTCGTTATCGAGGATTGTAAGAAATATCTTTGAATATCAATGTTTGAAAACCTTTCATGTGGGTATTTTATCATTCACTTTACGTACCACAGGATATAATAACATTAACTTTTTACGTGGAATATTACATGTTAATATTGTTACTTTTAAATCCTACTAAGCTCACAAATGGAAAAATTTTACTCGTTTGTCTCCCAGACGATAAATCAGAGCCATCAGCTGACAACTGATGCTCATTAAAATCTAATAGAGACAGATATATGTCGTCCTCCTTCATCCCATCCCTTCCAATCGGCGTGTGTATTTGTAAAGCAAAGCTACTGAACAGTGTTAGATTAAATTGGACACAGATATGAATAAATAAGAAAAACACCAATTTGATGCACTCAAGAGGCACTCTATTAACAAACATTTTTTGGTATTTTGTGTGTAATAATTTTTGTACCATATTTTTTTGTGTGTAATATATATTTTGTAATTTATATTAATGTCTGTCTCTTGTATATGTGTAATCAAATAAACGTTTTTCTTTATTTCTATCTTTTAAAGGTTTTCGAGTGACGACCCCGCTCTGGAAGACTCCGGCGTGGACTTAGGTACGACTTGGATAAGGTTCTAATGGTGATCGATAATAGTCTAAAATATAAAAAAAATAATTAAAAATCTATTCCGTTGTTTCGGTGTCGCAGACAAAACCGTGTCATGATATTATTGTTAATAAAAAAATTATTATTATGATTATCATAGCAATAATAATTTTGTATCGCTGTATTGAAGCTTAATAACAATTATGCGGAAGTTTGTGGGTGTCGGGGAACTACAAAAGTGGTTGCTCCTTTGTTATTTCTACAAAATAGCTGACTGACTGTGACAAAGCGTGACCAATGACTGTATATTTACAAATGACTTCACTTGGAAAATTAATGCGAATGTTCTAAATTCAAAGTTGTGGCTGTTGGGTGTAGACAATATCCCCAGCTCATTAGCTAGTCTCATTGTAAAACTGTAGATTCCTGGAGTTCGGAGCAGCACGGAGTTTAAATTAGTTGCTGCGTTAAACTCGTCGGAGCTAATCTAAACCGGATTCATTGTCAAATTTTCAACGTTTTATTTTAGGCTTCGAATGAAGACACTCTATCATTACAATGCTGTTGAAATGAACTAGCGCTTATTGCGTCGGTGTTAGCTTTTAAATACTTTTTGGGAGTTGTGGCGGCATGGCCAGATGTAAATATGGTACAGTTTTTATACATCTTGCGTGCTTTAATATATTTTGTGGGAGTTGCGGCGGCATAACCAGATGTAAATATGGTACAGTTTTAATACATCTTCGGTGATTTTATATAGTTTTTGGGAGTTGTGGCGGCATGGCCAGATGTAAATATGGCACAGTTTTAATACATCTTGTGTGCTTTAATATAGTTTGTGGGAGTTGTGGCGGCATGGCCAAATGTAAATATGGTACAGTTTTCATACCTCTTGTGTTATTTTATATAGTTTTTGGGAGTTGTGGCGGCATGGCCAGATGTACATTAGTTACATTTTTAATACATTACAATGTAAATTGCAGCTTGTAAAGCAATATCTGTAGTGTAGCATAACTTACTAACGTTATTCCCGGTGCACACATAGATAAGTAATGAATTGCCTCGTGACTTGCGCGGCTCGTAAATTCGTGGACTTACAGCCTGGATCGTTTGGCATCGCAACAATATCCCTCAGACAGTGACGGAGCGCCTCCACCAGCTATTCCAGAATATTCTGCGACACGTGAAGATACTGTTCTTGTAAATTTACGCGAACGTTACAAGTCACTACTTTTATAGCATGAGGAAGGAAATGAGAAATTCGAGATTTGTGGAAACAGGTAATTAGGTCAAGACCAAGGGCTGACGAAAATACAAATAGATAGGAAGAGGTAGTGTCATACTGCATGCTTGCATGCAGCCGAATTAGGTCGGCACGACCGGGGAGGTACTTCCCGCGTACACGAGACTGGCGTAAAGTGACAGCTGTGCTGTCGCGTTTCGTGCGGTGTGTGCTTTGCTGGTGGCTCATGAAGGTTAGAGGAGAAAGGAGGGCAACACATCTGTGCGGATGTCTATGGGCGTCGGTAGTCATGAAAATGGCCCCGACTGTTCATTTACCTCCCTACATCATAAAAAAATATATTATGTATACGCATAAATACAATATTATAAGGAACAACAAGCTGTACCTTATTCGCAAATATGCTTATCTAATGTTATTAAGTACTTGTTACTATTTCTACTAAATAAAATTTGCCTATATCTCTTTCTGGACAAAGAGGAAAACGTAACCTCTTGGCTCGGGCTAGATAAAAATATTCCCTGAACATAAAACTTCAGTACTATGATGCCTTCACTCGCGACTAAATGAAGTGTTCTCCTGATACACGTGAGCCGTAACATAAAACCGGGGCAACTTGATAGACCATAAACCCGAAACATCTGCGTTTACAGCCTCTGTGAGGCCCAAGGATATAACATTATTTAGTTAATATACAATGATGTCTCGTGTTCTGGCGGTAAGCGTGAGGCGGCGCGGCGGGGTTAGGACAGCGGCACTGAGGTACGGACTAAAAGGTGTCGATTCGTGTCGTATTATCGTTCTATCCGATTACGGGCGCGGAGGAAAAGATGCACTTGTGTTTGTACAGACATTTTATGTACACAATATTGTACCTGTGCAGTTAGAAAGAGTCTATAATATAGTCAGCCGGCTTTGCCATAATACAAGGACATTGCTAATATTTAGTTTCGAACTGAAACTTCACGCGCCATTTCAACCATTTCAGTTTACAGCTAATTTTTACTTTCCTATCGCTTTTCTCTGCAAAATAAAATTACTAGAGCAAAACGCGTGTTCCTCCTTGTAATACACTAATGTATAGTACAATATTATTATATTTAGCAATAAGCTTAACAATGCTCAGATGTTTCTAGAGAACACATTTCCTAATTATTACTTACTTACTCTAGATGCTTAGTACGCGCAGCGGAATGTTCGTTTTATATACTTCAAATAATATTCTCTAATTTAAACTAAGGCTATGAAGAGCTTGTAAGGAAAGGGTGCAGTTATTATTTAATCACATTACATAATAATAGGAAGGTAAGGAATAGATCAAATAACTCTTAAACGATTATTAATTAATGTCCTGTCACAACAGCTACATGCTAAATGGAGAACCAATAGATATCACGTGTAATACACATGACAACAAATAATGTCGAAGACGAATCGTTTCCTGAATCGACTCAAATCGATAAGCAAAGGTTCCGAAACGGCGAGTGATTGATTGCAGACCATTAGCACTTTTACGAACATTCGCATTTGTCAAATTGTTGAATTTATAGGATTCTGTATGCGATTCGTTATCCCATTCCGATATGACGCGCAATTGTGTTTTCGAAAGTACCTATCTTAATTTAAAAAACAAATTAGAGTTCATTTATATTTTTTTCTTCTTTTAATTGTTCATTGTTAGATCGCTATTTAGTTAATGCAGTCACTTGGAAAGTTTAAAAAATATTTTGTTATTAAATGTTTTTTTTTAATTGAAGCAACATTTCAATTAAATGAATATTTGATTAGCTAATCAAATATCTGGTAGCACTCTTTAACGGAGGCCTTTGTCCAGCAGTAGACGTTTTCTGGCTGTTGCTGATGATGATGATTCAAATACCCGAAATAAAATTAAAAGTTATTTCCACTAAGAAAATATTTTTGTTGTCACACGGGTATGAAAGGTATGCTGCTGGGTGCAATTTTGTTTTTGACAAAACCATGAGGGTAATGAATAAACCCAGTGGAGCTGGGGTGAGAAGGAGGGCCACACATGGCACATAAATGTTGCTGTTTTGTGGTGTAACTATGAGCACACGGGTTAGCTTCTCAAATTATCTTGACTTACATTCAGGACATTAAAAATAAAAATAGACCGTCCGGTCCGTGTGAATTCATTGAAAAATGGGAATATAAACTAATCGATGCTTTGAAAATCTGTAAATAGTTAAGCCAGTTAGGGGGGTCCGGGCCCCCCAGTCATGATAGCTCATAGAGCTCCTCTAGCTCAAGACCCATGTCGGCCACTTTTAGCTGCCGCCCGTGAGCTGCTCCCCTCCGTCAGAGGGGGGAGAGGAGGACACCCGCTGTCCTCCTGGCCCAGATAATAATAGTATAACCTATTAATCAAATATTCCGGTTTGCCTCCTCCCAGACTAGCTGGGAAAGAAGGGGGGGGTCTGCACCCCATCGCCCACAAATACAGAGGCTCGAGCTACCTTAGGGCACTCGCCTCTCATACAGATGAAGCTGCACTGGCCTTCAGTCCTCAGCGTAGATCTATTTAAAAAAAAAGTTAAGTCAAAAAATTTTTGCGTATATCTTAGCTTTGCGGAAAATTGAATTCGCGAAAGAAAACGGTATCGTGAAATTGAAGTGCTTCGTCTGTTTCAATACGGAATGCACTTTCGGTGCTACGAAGTACGTGAGCAGATTTTCATCTTAGCTTATCTTTGATCTAAGTTCAATATTTTATATACCTGCCCGGTCTAGATATTCATGTCATATGAGTACATTCTGAAACAAATATCCTGAAATTCATCCTTGAAGAATTATTAAAGAATATCTGCCGGCGAGTATTTTGTTAGTATAATATTGAGAACGTTCAGTTAAGCTTTATCATTATGACTGATGTCATATTTACTTATGAAGCTAATAACATCTAATATATACGCACAAATCAAAAATAGATAAGCTCTTTTCTTGAAGATCCCTACGTCGTATAAGATAGGAAGTGACGATGATAGTAGCTAGTTCTACAAAAAGTAATGCACAAAACGAAAATAGTTAAATAATTAGATGATTATAGTAATAAATAATGAAAATATATTTATGCCATAGGTACAATACTCTAAAACTTACTTAAGTTAATAATATTAATAAGTTAGAAGTTATGTTTCCTTTTCAATCTCTTAACTTTTCCTAAGTGGTTGCGAGTTGAACAAATATGATTTTATTCTTACTGTTATTTAGCAAAGAAATTCTCGTACTTTAGGTACGAGAATCTCGAGCAGACAATAAAATATTTAATTGGATTTCTGTTATATTATAATTCGTTAACCAGTAGACCTTTCGATAACAACCGAAGCCCATCACCACCATACGGATTAAGGAGACATTACGTTTTCCTACACCCCACGCTAAACTTTACATAACATTCATTCAAATTTTAAATATATAATAAATAAATAATAATAAATAAAAGTTTATTTCAGATTTTGTGATCCATAGATTGTACAGTTACATCCATAGATTGTACAGTTACATCCATAGATTGTACAGTTTTTATAATCTAATGTTAGTAGTAGTAGCTATTATCATTATTATTATTATCATTTACGCCGTCCTATGGCAATTTCGACCCAGTGGTGCTGGATGGAGCAGTAGTTCCTGGCAGCAATCATCTTTAGGATGCTGTTGTCGCTGGAACGTAAACGATGTAGCAGGGACGATGCTTTTTTGCGCATTATTGCGAAAAAGTCGTCGGTGTGTGCGTCTGCGAACATTTTTGAAGCACTACATCGCCACGGCAGCCCCAACAGCATCCTAAAAGTATTATTATAGAGGACACACAAGACGTTGTAGGCTCGGCGCGTATATCTCACCCACAGCCCGCAGGTATAGAAAGACTGGCAGTACGCTTTAAATAAAGTGATCTTAACGCCTGCAGTGCACCGCGCGAATCTGCGAGCAATCATATTTCCCCGCACTGCCAACGCCCTGCGTTCTCGCTCAATATCCTCTTCATCTCTTAAGTCGCTCGTAACGATATGACCGAGATATCGGAATCTCTTCACGACCTTAAGGGATATACCGTCGAGACATACGCGTGGTGCATGGCGCGGCAGATGTTTTGGTGCCCTAAAAACCAGTACTTCACTCTTTTTAGAATTATATTTTAGGCCATGCACCTCCGCGTATGTCTCGCAGATGGATACTAGTTTTCTCAGCCCCGCTATCGAGGGACTGAGCAGCACCATGTCCTCAGCGTAACTAATGTTATTGACACACACGTCATCGATGTGGCAGCCGACATGCGTGCTGCTCAGCCGTTCGATCAGTTGGTTAACATACACGTTGAACAAAAGGGGCGAGCTCAGTCCACCCTGCCTCACATATATTATATATAAAAACATTAAATCGACTACATCGTGATCTTTAAGATGTTCACTAGACTTTATATTTCCAGAATACTCGAATATTTTAAAGAGTTTTTATCACTGGACAGCTTTGGTTTTAATCTAATGTCCTTCCGCTTGGCTGGCAGTTCAAGACTAGAATTTTGCCTCTATCTATTACGTGATAGTTTTATACGTGAATATTTGAGAATAACGTTTAATGTTATTCACATAAAATAGTTCAATATTTGTTTTCATTGATTTTTTTTAACTTACTGCGATAGATCAACATGTTGAATCATGATTATTGTGATTAACAGACTGATATTAGACTTGGATTTACAATTATTTTTTCATTCCCGAGATAGGATTTAGGATTTAGGATTCCGTGTCTCAAAAATAAGCGAAACCTCTTTAGTATTTCTTTGTTGACCTTCTGATCCTTAAATATTTATGTTATGAACTTCTTTGGTTCTTCAATTTTATCTGGATTTTTTGTCGAATACTTCTGATCACAGCGGTTCAGCGCTCAGATCACAGATATACACAGAATGCTTGAAAAACGTACTATGTACGCAGATCACAGATTTACACAGAATACGTATATACAAACATACATATTACGTTCGAATAACAGTGCCCTCTTACTGACGCAATCTTATGAAATAAAACATCGTTTTTCACCTAACATTTCACTCCCATTTAACCTTCCTGATAAATTAGACCCGTGCAATATTTTTTTAATTGTCACTCGCGTCTGGACCCCAATTTATAAACCGGATTTAATAAATCGTTAGTACAGATTTTACTCTTGGGCCGAATATATTGTCTCCATTTGACCAATCAAATATGGTTGTTGGGTAAAAACCAGAGATTTACTGCGTTTGGTTGCCTGTTTCAGATGTAATTTCATGATCATGACTAGTATTTTATCAAATGTTCACATGTTTTTTTATATGCAAGCTCAGCATCTGATTTCAAACATCTAAAATTATTCTATAATTTTGTATATTCTCTCGACTTATATTCGGTTTCTTATTTCTACTTTATTTGTGATGTGCTCGAAGGTTCTCAAAAGAGATTGACAGCGGCTTTGCCCTTTTTCCACTTTGCTCTGAAACAGATCAGTGGAAACTCATACACTGCACAAATAGCGGAAGCCTGTAAGTTACTTTGAAGTGGCATAATGTGTCAAATCTCCAAAAAAAAAAATCTCCCAAGTGCTCAATTGGGAAGCAACTGCACCATCTCTTATTAAACCTAGAAAAATAAATTGAATGAATTACTTATTAGTATTAAAATCGTTAGATAATACCTACTTAGTTAAACAGGAAATACTCTTAAACAGCGTTTAGCTTTTCGACCAGTGATTACCTGGTCAAAAGACGCAAAATACGATTTTTTTTAATTTACTCCGTTTTTTAGTACCTCAAGGAGTGAACGGACCCCTAGACAATCTGTAACAAATGTAATTAGAAGGAAATATGAGAAAATATAATGATTTCAGTTCTTTCATAGCTGTCTATCATGTGAGCTTCACTACAATCGAATTTATAACAATACTGCTCGTAGTATTAGCAAAAGCTTTGCCGTTATTATACTGCTAGGAATTGTTATTCAAAATAAATATATGGCTAAGGAGAACATCATGTTTGCTTAATAAATTGGATTTCTACTGCGCAACGATCATAAATAAAGAAAAATCGTAAATTGTCAATATTTATAAAGTGTACGAGCTTCGCTTTGGGTTTATATGGCTTATGCGCGAATGATATTCTGATAGAAAAATATACATTTACATGCATTATACTTCCAGAAGTAAACATTAACATTGAAATAATGCATTTAAAATATGCAAATATATGTTACTAGTTGGTGCCTGCGACTTCGTTCGCGTAGCGTAGTATTACTATGATCAAAGTGATTTGTTATTGTTTGCTTGCAGTGTGCCCAAATTCCGATTTCCCATAGGAATGAGATTTTACCGCAGTAAAAAGTATTCGTAATGTTCACCAGACTTAGTATATTATCTATACACCACAAAAAGTTTCAATCGAATCTGAAGCGGACAAATAGACAGACAAAAGAAATAAAAAACATTGAAAAGTGTTCTAATACTATTTTAACATCGACCCCATTAGTTTTTCGTAAATATATTTAATGTACAGACACACGAATTTTACTTTTTTATTATATGTACCTATAGATAGTAAAAGTGTACGTCAACAAAGCTGATATATCGGAAATCATATACGTAACGGATAAGAAAAATCCTCAAGATCTTGGATCTTGGATACCGCAATCTTATTCGCCGAATTTTAAATTGCTGATTCATGTGAATATGCAAACCGAACATATATAAAGCTTAAAAGAAATATAATAAACGCTCAGCAGGTGGTTTTGAACACATTAAATACAAGCGGGTGTGCGGATGTCCCGGCAATATCTTTAAATTTTGAGAAAAAGGTGGATAACGATTTTTTAAAATCTTTTAACCTTTACGATGTGTATTGTAAAATGTTTAAATGGTTAAGTGTCTTAGATAAGTTCGTAGATTCAGTTGTCATTACTTTCTTTAAGGCCTAATTATTTTGCTTTTCCATCGCCATGATGATGATGATGATGTTCATGATTTTCTAACCGTATAGTTGATGGAATGTATTTTCACTTCTTGATGGAAATTCATATTATAAACCTATTAAATAATATACTTTTTTATGCAATTTCCACTTTTAATAAAAGTGGAAATTGTATAAAAAAGTATATTATTTAACGCTTCGAGTCCAACTCGCCGCGCCACTTCTCAAATTCGAAGACTTTGGTGTTATCGCGTCTTCTTCAATCCGTCCGTGAGGAAGCTAGTTTCTCAAACTGCGACGGCTCCAGAGAGCATTTACTAATGTGACGCTTAAGCGCATCTTTGTATCTTAAGAGTTGCCCGCCACGCTTTACCTTGCTCCAACTCATTGTAAAATATGCGCTTAGCCACTCTCTGATCTGCCATTCGTGTTATGTGACCTGCTACGAAGCTGACGCCGCATAAGACACCACCATTAGCTTTTTGCAGCACTTCGGTGTTTCGCACACGATTAGACCACTTTGTACTAAATCTTACTTACGACTTACGTACGACACGGCCTTGTATATTGCAATTTTGGTGGCTAACCTCAAGTCATGTGATCGGAAGACCTTAGAGTCTAGCCTACCGAATACTGCAGCTGCAGCGCCGATTCTGTTATTGACTTCTTCAACAAGGCCGCACTTAGATGTCAGTGTGCTCCCCAAGTAACGGAATTTATCGACCTGCTTCAGCTCGGGATCTTGATTGTCTAACAACATCAAATCCGTCTTCATGACATTGATATTTAGATCGAATTTACTGGGCCGATTCTTTTCTGTCTCCCCAGTTCAGAGGAGAAGTGACCACGGCGTAGATAGAACACCCCTATAGCCGCTCGCGTGCAGGTCTCAGACAAAGCTCGATTTGCATCAAATCGAACCTCTCTAGCTCAGCCCATTGCCTTGAGACTTGAAGAAAATCGGAGTCCACTTTCGAAAACAGATAATTGGACAGGAGATATTAAAGTGCATAAATGGACGTGTAGACACAAATGCACTCTCGTCCTCACTCCCCCCGGTCCGATGGAATGGAGAACCAGTACGATCAGGAGAGAGCGGGATGCAGGTTTGTGCGAGTTTTTCTTCTCTGAACACCTAGTTAAATTGTGGTGTTGAAAATATACCTTAATTGCCTTTTACGACAACTCGGTAAGAAAAGGTGGTGCTATTCTACTCTGCCACCACTACCACCCGTAGACCTCTGTATACACGTTATACAAATGC
>LUGF01019901.1:0-12465 GCA_001625245.1 Calycopis cecrops
GTCTCAGTTGTTGTAAACTTTTTTGGAAATAAACGTTATTATTATTATTATTATTATTAACTCATATTCATAACAGTAAAATTACAATTGGGGTTATCCAACGTCCGAGATGGAAATACAACACTTACTACGTTTTATTATTGTTTCCTTGTCATAATATTGTTATACATACAGACAAACATTCGTTTTTATTTACCTATGTAAATATATTATATAAACGCATCTGTGTATCCTCAATTTGGATGTTTATGGGTATCGGAAATCATCACAAGACTAATATAAAAAGTGGTATTTTATAAAACCGAACAACCTTTTTTTTTCTATTCGCAATGTCACATCTTTTTTTATAGTATAAATAGGGCAAACGATCAGACGGAACCATTTTCATGACTACCGACGCCCATAGACATCCGCGTAGAGGCTATACAGATGCGTTGCCCTCTTTCCTCCTTCCCCCTCCATGAGCTTTGCCTCCCCCTCCGTGTCTAGTATTACAGAGAGACTCCTCTCGACGTCGCTAATGAGTTTCTAATGAACTAAATAATATTTATTTTGCTGCTCTGGGTATAATTAATTCTTTGAAATATTTTTATATAATTCTTTATAAACAGGAGTAAAAAGCTGTGGAATTGTGTTTTAGGGTTCGGTACTAAAGGATAAAACGGGACCATATTACTGAGACTACATTGTCCGTCTATTGCTTTATCATCAGGCTAAACCGTTACAGACAGTTGAAATTTTACAAATGTACCGTTTATTTTGACGCTTTAACAATTAATATTAAAATTGCTAAACGAAAATTATATCAAAGGAAAAACTATTACAAACTTATATGAAACTAGCTGCCCGACACACATTGTCTTGTAATTATTGGAAAATATGTTGTCATGGTAACGTGTGACAATGTGGCCGAAGTGTCAACCGGTTACTTTTCCCTACAATATTGTATACTGGAGATACCGATTGCAGCGCCACCTGCTGGGCTGATTTATGAACATTTCTCAAACCCACTTCAACACAAACAAAACATTTCGTTAAAATCGGTCGAGTCGTTTAGGAGAAGTTCAGTGACATACACAAGTAATATAATATATATTAAGATGATTCATACCCAATTCAAGAATTTGCCTAGGGTAATAAGTGAACTGAAATACACACACAAACATACAAACACACAAGCACACGGACGCACACAAATAAGTTTATCAATTTATATAGAGTACTTATAGTATATTATAATATAGTAGTAATATGGAATATGTATACTCGTACCTCTCATTGATACGGAACTCTCGGTATGCAGGTCCGCCTCGCACTTGGCAGCCGGACAGTCCCCAAGGAGAAGTCTTTTTGCCGAGGCCAGGCTGTCTCTGGAGGGATTCTGGTGCTTGAATATCCGGGACCCTCCAATAACAGTGGCTTAAGGCACCCGCAGGGGTTCAGTCGATATTGCACTAAGTGTCGAGTCCGACATAGGTCTAGGGGTTACCCGGGCTCCTAGGTGTTATGTAAATGTGAGCCAAAAAAAAAAACCAAGGCGATAAATATTCATGGTACCTTCGCACAAACAAAGGTCATAGTTAAAGGCGATAAATCGTGCTGTGCGCACAACGGAGAACTCTTATCAATTTATACAGAGATAAATAATCTGATTGGATCTACTCCACTGTCACGACTGATACAACGACAAACATACATGATGTTTGTTGTATGATTTACTATGCGCACGGCACAAGACGTGACTACACGCCGTGTGCAAAGAACGGAACTTTTTACTTACATGTAACCAAGGTAACACGACCCTAAAAAATCAATACTAGTTATAAACGAATCGCGTTTCGTGCGGTGTGTGAGTAGCCGGTGGCCCGTGGAGGTGGGAGGAGGACGGAGGGCAACGCATCCGTTTGTCTCTATCGTCTATGGGAGTCGGTTGTCAAGAAAATGGCTCCGACTGCTCGTTTGCCCCCTTATACTATAAAAAATGTAATAATTGTAAAACTAAAACTTCACGATTGTGTACGTACTTGTGGCTTTGATTTTGCGGCAGCATCGTGTGTGAGGCACCTCCCCGGTCGTTCCGGTACAACTCGGTCGCAACGCATTGTGACACTACTGCTTACAAAATAATTTAAAATATATTGCCTATAAATAATAATGTACCTAAATTGATTCTAAGTACCCTGAAAGTTCCTACCTACATAATTAGTATATATAAAACTCAAACGTGACATAGCCATCTATCAACGCACAGCCCAAACCACTGGATGGATCAAGCTGAAATTTGGCATCCAGGAAGATGTTACGACGCGACGCGACGTAGGCATCCGCTAAGAAAGGACTTTTAAAAATTCAACCCCTAAGGGGGTGAAATAGGGTGTTGAAGTTTATATGGATTTCTTAGAAATTAACGCGGGTGAAACCGCGGGGCACAGCTAGTAATTATATAAAAATGGATGACCTTTAATTATTTAAAACATCTCTATACTATATACTTATACAAAATTCTCGTGTTACAATGTTAGTTACTCTACTCCTCCGAAACGGCTCGACTTCTAATGAAATATTGTTTGCATATCGGGTAGGTCTGAGAATCGGTCATTTACTTTTCATCTCGATATTTTCCACGGGATCGAAACTTACGCTAGTGAAACCGCGGAGCGCAGCTAGTCATGTTAAAAAACTATCGCTGTGCCTAAAACAGCCTTATCATCCAAACAACTGATATCTCAGCAGATAATATAAATATTGTATTAGTATCAGCGCTCACATGGTCTACGTTAGTATTCTTTAAGTGTTCTAAGTGGTCGCACGTATCTATCCAAAATGTCTACCGATCCCCTGCAGCTGTTGCCAGTGGAAGAGTGGCACAAATTGAAGGCTTTGTTCCGAAATGACTGGCCCCGGAGCATCTCCGGCTACACGTCCCTGGATGTGGCTGAGGGTGTGTACGAGATGTACCCTGACATGTTTAAAGTGTACTGTCCGTATGGGGATATAAACAACGGAATGATCGCGATAAATATAAAGGTCGGTGTTTTAAAAATAACTTAAGTTATAAATATAAAGGTCAGTGTTTTTAAAATAACTCTAGTGATGGGTGGTTGGAGAGTTGTTGTGTGTTTGTTGTTTTCGTGTGTTGTTTTGTATGTGCCGCTCAAAGAGGAGTATGGGTAATAAGTACAATGCATCTGTTTATCCTTTGGTTGGTTTCAGCCCGATCCACATACGACAGTTGACAATATTTTATCCATCGAATATTATGATGGTTAATAGTTAGATAGATTTTGAACATAAGCTTCATAATATTTCCTATATATTTTTTAATAAATTATATAGGTAGGTAATATAATTTAATGAAAATTGTAAAACTTCCATCCGATGTATATAGCAATTTGGCTAGTAGAGATAGAATTTTGTTATAAATTCTATTTGAAATATGTCAAAATTCTATCTGCAGAACCCAAACGGATTGACAGATAGTATTTTGAAAACGGCCGTTAGTCATCTATGTAAGTACTTACATCGGATTGCCGTTTTATTGTATGTATCAAATTATATATTTTTTTTTTTTTATACCACGATGGTGGCAAAAAAGCATACGGCCCACCTGATGGTGCGTGGTTACCGTAGCCTATGGACGCTTGCAACACCAGGGGCATTATTATATGTAGAATACTCCTGTGCTTTAAAAATATTTGATGATAAAAATATTTTACACAATAAAAATGGGAAAAATATGAAATGGATTTCATCAATTTATAATTATACCTTTTATATATATCATATATCGCGACGTATGTTTGTTTTATAAGAGGCAACATTTAGTTTATTACATCAAAGCCGCAAGTTAATTGAAAATTTGATATCTGTCTATTCAGAGGTGCGGCTGTGGTTTGGTCGTTATTCGACGAAACCAATGAAGTGCTGTATTGTTAAATTATATAATTATATCTATATTTTATTTATTTTTCATTCTTTATCTACTATGAAAATATTACAATTGTCTTACTTTGGTCTAGAAGGTCATGGGTGTGCTATATAAAAATCTCTTCTAGCCAAATTAACAGTTTATATTAAAAATTAAAAGTGGCTAGTTATAGTAGGGTAGGTATACATAAGAGATGCTAAGTCACAAATTTAGTAAGGGGTACTGCCACGGTAGCAGCGTGTTGGGCCGGCAAGGACGTGAAGGTACTTCTCACTCACACAACACCGTCGTGAAGTGACAGCCAAGCTGTTACGTTTCTTGCGGCTTGTGAGTTTCCGGTGGCCCATCTATGGGCATCGGTAGTCATGAAAAGGTTTCGACTGCTAGTTTTCCCCTTTATACTATAGAACGCTACGCTAATCATACCCGTTACATAATTCCAGGGCCATTTCCAACAATACGTGCTCCAGTGTCCCCACGACGACACCAGCAAGCTGGAGGAGGCTCTGAGGAGCACGCGGCTGATCGACTGGTCCCGGCCCTTCGAGGCGCCCTTCATCCCGCACCACCTGGCGGGGCTCGTCAGCAGGGTCGCCGGCGAGAGGAACCTGAGGGTACGAGCCGTCGTGACCACCGACACGTTCGTCCGGAGTAAAGGCCCGTACGATATTGAGTGAGTACTTATTCGGTTTATTTTCGGTCGTCATAGCCGAAATTCGGCTACAACGAACTATCTGCACAGGACATAATGTAGCAAACTAATTAATTAACTAACAGTACATATAAAGATGACTTTAAACTCAAACAATTATAGTACAGATTAATTAATTAATTATTATTTAGTAAACGCTGACGCAGGGATGTGTTTCTTGTATCATATATTTAAATTCAAACGGCTTTTCTGAATGTCTTTAGCCATAGGGCTGGTACGTAGGTACGAAGCCCATAAACATAAAACTAATCATACTAAGCAATATTATAAATGCGAAAGTTGTTCGTTTGTTAAATTTCGATCCCGTGCAAAATAGAAAATCATCCCATGGCATCACATAGGAACATTATCTTAGGATAAAAACTATCCATCCGTTAATCCAAGATACTCTCTATGTGTGTGTCATATTTCATGAAAATCGGTTCAGCAGTTTTTGCGTGAAGCAGTAACAAACAAACATGCAAACTTGCGCAATAATAATATTAATAGGACAACAGGGGTGTCGCATTTAGTGCGGTTAGCGACTTCCAAGAGTTGTTGATCGTTGAAGGAGGAGAGAAGGGCAAGACTCTGCAAAGGGCAAGTCTGCATGACATTGGAGCAGATGTGTGTGAGCGTCAATAGTCACCGAAATTTCACCTACTCATGGGCTGCCACTCCATCCACTGCTATATAAAAATTACACTAAAATGATGTTTATTCTAGGTTACCACAGGGATTCACATTCGAACCCCTTTCTTTGGAACACGTTCAGTTAGTCGACTCGACCTGGCCACACCGGTATCCCACATCGGACCTGCATTTCGAGCAACTCATTAAGGCTAAACTGGGCTACGGCTTGTTCGAGAACCAGGAGCTGTTGGGCTGGGTGTTTGTGAAGAAAGTCGGGGCTCTCGGCCATCTTTACACGCTGGAGAAGCACAGGAGGAAAGGATACGGAGAGCTGATTCTGAAGTTGATCTCGAATCTTCTGTTGGAGAAAGGGATGACTGTGTTGGCTTACTGCGTGAAGGAGAATGTTGGTGCATACAAGATGTACGTGAAACTCGGTTTCGACAGACTTCAAGTGGTTGATTGGATTGAATATGAGCAAGACACAGAGGTTAAAAATAAAATATGAAACAACGTGCGTAGAGCGAAGGAATAGTTATAAAATACTAGCTGGTACGGCCACGAGTTGCTATTGTAATCGAATTAAAGTATAGCCTTATTTATCATTTACATTGGTACGAAATTTCACTAAAATCGGTGTAGTAGTTCCTCCATCGTAGGACTTGCTTGCTATTTAAGGTCGTTTTTGAACCGAAGTATCTGAGTTTGGAATAATTCATGGGACCGATAAAAACGGATAAATATATTGTAAAGTTAACTATAAATTGTAGTGCCACACTGCATGCTTGCCGGCAGCCGAATTGGGCGGGACGACCGGAGGTACCTCTTGCTTACACGAGACCGGCGCAAAGTGACAGCTGTGCTGTCGCGTTTCGTGCGGTGTGTAAGCAGCCGGTGGCCCGTGGAGGCGGGAGGAGAAAGAAGGATATCTGTATAGCATCTATGCGGATGTCTATAGGTGTTGACAGTTATGAAAATGTTTTCGTCTGGTCGTTTGCCCCCCTATATCATAAAAAAAGCTTTGAATTTTAATATTCATTTTTATTCTTTCGATTTAATTACAAGTTGTCAATAGCTTGTACTGTAGCTACTATTACCAAGAGAGGAGTACGTTTGAGAATTCGTACTAACGATTGGTTTTCGCGTGAAAGTCAAACAATGCAACTCCTACGTCCTACTAAATTTATTTCAATACTTACAATAAGCAGACAATGATTTGACGACCAGGCTGGCGCAGTGGTACAGGGCTCGGATAAGTTGAGCATGTAGCGCCAGGGGTCGCGGGTTCGAATCCCGCCTAGGTCATGGATGTTTATCTATGTATTATATGTATTTTTATAATAAAAATCTTAAATATATAATATATCTTAAATTTATAAAAACATATTAAATATATTCCGTTGTCTAGTACCCGTAACACAAGTCCTTACGGTACTTAGCACGGGGCTAGACTAACGTGGTGTGTAAAGTCCACAAATATTATTATATTATTATAATGTATTTATGAAGATGGCGTCCTTTCGTCTTGTTAATAAAATGTGTCATTCGGTTACTTGTGTTTTTTTTTATACTTTGTTCATTGTTGTATTTAAATTTTTGTTTTAGAACTTAGAACCACATTCTATCTTAATTTCGAATCTGTTTGTAAACTCCAGCCGCCTGGAAGATTACTTGCACACTTTTTTTTACTTTCTACGCATTTTGGCCTTTTTTATTCAGCCACAAGTATTCCCACTGCTGAGTATAAGTAATTTTAGTAAGACCGGGGATATCTCTTACTTACACGGTACCGGCGCGCGGCGTAAAGTGACAGCTGTGTTGTTGCGTTTCGTGCGGTGTGTAAGTAGCCGGTGACCCCAGGGAGGGGGGAAGACGAAGGAGGCATCAGGCAATGCATCTGTATAAACTATGCGGATGTCTATGGGCGTCGGTAGTTATGCAAATGGCTCCGATTTCTCGTTTGCCCCCTATACTATAATAATAAAGGGCTCGGCAGACGTCACTATGAGGAGTGCTGCAGTCTCCTACCAGGTATACTGACGACTTAGTCGTAATGGCAGGGAGAGAGGGAGATGCAAGTAGCTCGTGACCAGGATCTGTGTCGCTCCTCGGCCTGTATCCAGCTGGACGTGCTGCTGATGATGTATCTGTCCTTAACGTATTTCGAGTCACTGAACTTTTATCAATCACAAAAATACTGTTCATTGGCCGCCGCCGCCAATGCCGCGCTTATCATGAGTTATACAAGTTATATAATACACAGGGTATGATGTAACTTATATAGTCCATTATCACTTATACGTGACGTCATTAATTCATCACCAACTTGTGGAGTAGCAGGAAAGAGGTAGTGCCATGCTCTGCAGCCATATGCTGGGGCCGGGTAAGTACCTCTTAGATGAGGCTGCTGGAGTTTATAGGTTTCAGGTGACGTTTTGGAAAGGAGGAGGGAAGGAAGCACAGGTATGACCGCACATGGAGTAATGCTCTCACCTTTGGGCTGGACCATCTCAATATCAACTCGCTCCATTTGACCGCATCCAACGTACAGCGACTCGAATTGTTGACGATCAATGTATATCCGAACGGCTTGATTCTCTGGCGATACGGAGAGATGTAGTAGTCTCGCTCTGCATCTTCTACCGTATCTACAACGGGTGTTCCTAGGAGTTGTTCGGGTTAATACCCGGAGCGAAGTTTCACTTAAGGGCATCGCGGCAGAACTCCAAGTTCCACCGCCGCCACCAAGATGTTACAAAGTCTACAACTGTGCGTTTCTGGCGCAATTTCTTACTACGCACAGCATCATTATGGAACCATCTGCCACAGTCGGTATTTCCGTAACTATACGACCTGGGACTCTTCAAGAAAAGAGCTTACTCTTACTTAAAAGGCCTGCAAAGCCTCGAGTTTCGCAGATGTCTATGGGCGGCGGTAGTCATTTAACATCTGCTCGTTTGCCCCTTAGCCTAAAAAAAAATTGCGTACATAATAATTATGTATTATATTACGGCTATTGGCGATGGCAGTTATTAAAGCATCTAAACAATTACCCTTATTCTATAAGAATGCATGACTTTAAGTGACTACGCTCCTGATTTGCCCCACATATCGTCATCAATACTCACGTCTTGTACCTCCAGTGATTAGATAAATGCAGACGTGAGAGTTCGCTCGCCTTTGATAATGTCCTCTCTAGGTATATATAAGATAAGGTTGATAAAAGCGAGATGCATTAATTGAAACCAATCAACCAGTGTGCCGGAATTCTGATTTCCTTCTCCTCGTGCCTCGGTTGTCATGAAAATTGCTCCGGCAGCTCGTTTATCCCTATTTTAAAAAAATGTGTGTGACCATACAACTGTGTTATTTTTATTAATTTTATATATTATTGTTGTAAAATTTACCTATGTGCATTATTATTCCTTTTATTATTGTTTCGTTTTATAAATGAGTTGTACAAAAAACGCTACTGAGTCCACAAGCAACAACTGGCAACTGATCGTCATGACATGAGGAGAGGCGTAGCAAATGCTATTAAATTTTCGAAATGTGAGCTAACCACTTCGACAAACTACATTTTCCTTTAATTTTTTATTGAAAAACCCCCACCATACTACTGACTAATCAAACAGACATTACGCATGTACGCGCGCGTAAAAAAAGTAATGGTTTGTTACTATATGAATAAGTATAATCAGCTGCCATTGTTCGTACACAAATATTTATCGTATTAGTCATAGTTTGCACGCTGCGTCTTTCCAGTCAGTCGGCAATCACTCGCCAGTGTGTCAGGGCCTTGCTCGCGGTCCGCGTGTAGTGCTACCATGTCGGACTCCTTGCAGCTCCTACCTGTGGATCAGTGGCACAAGCTGAAGGATGTCTTCAGACGGGACTGGCCCAGGAGTATATCTGCTCTGACCCTGCTGGAGACGATGGAGGGTATTATACACCTCGGGTGCGATTACGGCTTTAAAGTTTATTGCCCTTACGGCGATGTCGAGAATGGAATGGTTGGATTGAATATTAAAGTGAGTTTATATACTATTATATATCTACTGTATACAGTATTTATATACTGATTATATCTCTGAGGATTTGTGGGCGTTTTGAGGAAAACATAAATAGGTTATCACTATCCTACTAATGTTATAAAGGCGAAAGTTTGTTTGTTTGTTTGTTACTCCTTCATGCAAAAACTGCTTCACCGATTTTGATGAAATTTGGCACACACATAGAGAGTAACTTGGATTAATACATAGGATAGTTTTTATCTCGAAAATATGTTCCTATGGGATGCCATGGGATGATTGTCTATTTTCCACGGGATCAAAATTTACGCAGGTGAAACCGCAGGGCGCAGCTGGTTTGTTATATATTTTTGTTTGAAGTAGTGATATTGTTGTATTTTAGCCTGCGAGGTGAAATACGTCTCACTCTTTTCCTCAAACTGTCGTACGTAATTACCTTGACTATAGAGAGTTAAATGTTAGTAAGCGGTATTGCTACACTGCATGCTTGCATGCAGCTAAATTGGGCCAGCACGACCGGGGAGGTACTTCTCGCTTACACGAGATCGACGTAAAGTGATAGCTGTGCTGTCGCGTTTTGTGCGGTGTGTGCTTATCTATGGGCGTCGATAGTCATGAAAATGTCTCTAACTGCTCGTTTGCGCCCCCCCCCGTACCATGTTACCAAAAAAATGTTATTTGACTAAAATACATAGTTAGCCCTAATTATAATACCTGTCATTATCTGCCTGGATTTTGTGTGGTATGACAGCAGATGTTAGTTATTAGCAAACCTCTGAAGACAAGATTGTCAGAGATAAAATAACTCGTGTTTTTCCAAACACTACAAAATCCGTTTTTTATAGTGCGTTAGATAAATTACGTGAAGGAGAAATAGATTTAGTAAATTTTTAGTTCGGATGTCTTTGGGCGTCGTTTGTCATCTTGCTTAAAATAATTAGTTCTCAGTAAAGACGATAATTTTACGCGATAACGTCATAAGATTAGAATATTATTAAGAATAAGTCATAAGCCAAACGCTTAAGCCGATCGGGCCTCTCTATCGTGACAGAGTCAAGCTTTTTCGTCTGTGCATCCGGCGTTCATCGAATCGTAAAACGATATAACGTCAAAAAATAATTAATATTACACGTGAGTATCTACTGCGATACTGAATCTGAATTTTATTTGTCGACACTTATGCTGATGATTTTGTGTAAGCATGTTTATTTATTGAGGTGACACTAGCATAAGTGAAGGTTTTTTCCGAGAAGAAATTCGATAAAAACAATTAAATAAACCGCAAACGAATAGTTGTACAGGGATAAACCCAATTGATAACGGGGAAGGCCGAGTATGTTTATTGAATGTCAAAATGGTATACATGATAATTGATAGATGATGGTCATACAGATGGGTTACCCTCCTCTTCCCCCTCCATGGTTCACTGGAAGCTCGAACACCGCATAAAGCTTGTCACTTCATGCCCTCATCGTGTGAGCGAGAGGTACCTATCTCCCCAGTCGTTCTATCCCATTTGGCTGCAGAGGAGCCTCGATATACCTTTAACAAATCTCATATTAACAAGACAGAGATAAATATATGAATCCCAATTTTCAGATAGGATACACAGAGTACATAATACAGAGTCCAAAAGACGACAATAGTCTGATGGAAGAAGCGCTGAGAACGACAAAGATCTTAAATCATCCTAAAGTAGAGGTTCCATTCACCCCGAGACATCTGAAGGACCTCGTCCAAAACGTGGTGAAAGAATGGAATATGAAGCAAGAGTACTGCGCTACCACGGAGACTTTCCTCCTTAATAGAAGTTTACCCTATGAAGTTGAGTAAGTACTAACTTCTTTATTTTTTGCGGCGTCCAACCTTTTCTAAGAATAATAAACACAACAATAATATTGTGCTCTTTTGCAACTTTCTAAGAGACAGTGTTTGTGCTGTATTGTAATCACATTAAGCAGTTCACCTTCAATGGCCAGTAGCCTATGCCCAGAAATATTTTGGGAATAAAAAGCATTGTCCTCTATAAGGGTCAATTCACACCAAAAGCGCGGCGAAGGGCAGCGAAGCGAAGCGCAGTTTATGGATCATACGAATTTCAACTTTATAATAATTACTATAACACTTATTATCGTATGACAAACTCGAACGAGACGCGCGGATTCCCGCGACTGCGCGAGAAGTCGCTGGAATTCGCGCGGAAGTCGCGAGAATTCGATAATAAGTACTACAGTAATGAAAATAAAGTTTAATTGGTGTGAATTGACCCGTACTCCCAGGATCTAGGCGACCTAGCTACCATCCACAATGATTGACTCTAAAAATTGCGGGAATAAAGGTCGCAGCATACATATCAACTAGGAAATTAAACGCCTCGCCTAGAAAAGCGAAGACGATACGATTACGTTACGTTTCCCATAAGTGAGCGTGGCAGTATGAAGTTTCATACAAAGAATACGGACCGGCTCGAGGTGATACGGCTACGATCCCTCTCCGAGTTGATAAGTGTGCTGCGACCATAAAACGAAAAATACCTATTTGTAGTTGGGAACCGAATTTAGCACCTCCAAGGTGACAAGTTAAGACAGTAACCACGGGAATAATACTTGGGCTGCGGCGCCGAAACTATCATATTATACCCGACCAAAACTAATCCGAAAACGCGAGTTACACGCAGTATTTTTGTTTTATTTATTATTCTGTTCTGTAGAATTTAATTCATTATTGAATTTTATGATTTTATATTTTGCTCTCAATAAATAAAAGCGTTTTATTTCAGGTTAACCCCAGGTTTTACATTTGAGCTAATGCATCTGGAAGACGTCGAGCTGGTGAACTCCGTCTGGCCCCACAGATATCCATCTTCCGAGTGGTACTACGACATGCTGACGAAGGCTAAGCTGGGCTACGGCTTGTTCCACAACAAGGAACTTCTAGCCTGGGTGTACGTCAAGGAAATGGGCGCGCTTGGGCACTTGTACACACTGGAGAAACACAGGAGAAAAGGCTACGGCGAAATGGTTCTGAAGCTCATATCTAATGTTTTGATGGAACAAGGCAAGCCCGTGTTTGCTTTTTGTGTCGTAGGCAACACCGGGGCTCGCAACATGTATATAAAACTAGGATTCGATTACATTCAAGATGTTGACTGGTTTGGACTTATAAAGTAGAGTAACAATATA
>LUGF01019901.1:48752-67713 GCA_001625245.1 Calycopis cecrops
TGCCTCGTTTTTTTTCATATTGTGGGGCAAACAATCAGTCGGAACCATTTTCAAGACTACCGACGCTCATAGACATTCGCACATAGGTTATACAGAAACGTTGACCTTCCACCTCACGCCTCCGCGGGTCACCGGCTACTAACTCCCCGACTCGTTACAGCACAGCTGTCACTTTATGCCGGTCTCGTGTAAGCGAGAGGTACCTCCCTGGTCGTGCCGGCCCAATTCGGCTGCATGCAGCAGTTGATAATTACTAAATAAATACGAATAGATCTGTAAAGAATTTAAGGTCCTTTTCTCTACATTTACATACAATTCTCTATACAGCAATATTTAGATTGATGTACATATCCGTGGGGATACGCATACAAACATTTAGGCAACACCAAATGAATGAATCGGTAATTAGACGAGCCTGGTACTATTGTTTAACAAACAATTTAATTTCTATATAACAGCTGTTTTAGCTGTGTAGAATCTATCCCAACGAATACAATTAATTTGTTAGCGTTGTAAAGTGTTTTATGTTATTCCGAATTGTCATGTTTGTCTTCATCATCATCATTATCATCTGATTCATCACTCTATTGCAGTCCACTGTTGGACATATGCCTCCCCCATAGCGCTCTGGCCTCGATCTTCGATCTTCCTGCCCACAGCAGCAGCCTTGAATCCCATACTTTAATGCACAGGTGGCTGTAGGCTTCATTACATAGACCTGTAATTTGAAATAACCCCCATAAAAATAAATATAATGGTGTTAAATCGCGATCCTAGAGGGCCCATTTTGATCACCGAAACGAGACATTACACGACATGGAATCTTATTTTATTTTTTCCTAACTATTGTTCAATTCAACACGTTATTCTATCGTATAACTCTCAATTTTACTAATCCTAAAGCATAGCTAATGTGTCAGCTTTCAAATTATTATATTTCTTTTCTTGCCAAAATATTACAGCAGGAATGGCCACAGATTCAAACTTTGCGTGAATTTTGCAACACCCATTAGTTAAACGCAGTGTAAGCCACAATGCCAATTTTTATCTCACTTTTCTTCTTTTTAAATAAAACCACTATTAGTATAATTCAGCAACTGCACTGTATATTTGATGGGATATAATATCACTGCTTGATGGAAATTCATATTGTACTTGTACTAAATAATATACGTTTTTTTGCAATTTCTTTTTTTATTTATTTAAATTACATTAAATACTGGTCGTATTTTATTATTTACGTTTCGGTAACTCATCGTCAAATTTAAATTAAAAAAAAGTGGAAATAGTATAAAAAGTATATTATTTAATAGAAGACTGCACCATAGTTAATAGTTAAACACTGTCAATTTTCAGCTCACGCTTTTCGCCTTTGATTGAATGACAACGAATGTATAAAATATAATTAATGTGATGATTCAATTGAACTGTGTTTCGACCATGACACAATTGGTACACAATGTACATTAAATTGTAATAGTTATTTACTTGCAATAGTCTTTAGTTGTATTCTATACCGTATTCGGCGACAGTGATTTGACAAATCGTTAGTTTAATCTATTGGTATGAGGTAGAGAGCTAGCCCGGGGCGTGTGGCAAATTGTTAGCGGGTGAAATGAACGGGTAAAACGGCCCATGATTTGCTGTCAGAATATTAATCTCTCTCTCTCTCTCTCTTTCGTTGTCATACTCCTCCGAAACGGCTTGACCGATTCTCATGAAATTTTGTGAGCATATTGAGCAGGTCTGAGAATCGGCCAACATCTATTTTTCATCCCGATATTCCCACGAGATCGAAAGTTACGCGGGTGAAACCGCGGGGCGCAGCTAGTACTTATATAAAATTCTCGTTTCACAATGTTAGTTACCATACTCTTCTGAAACGGCTCGACCGATTCTCATGAAATTTTGTGTTCATATTGGGTATGTCTGAGAATCGAACAACATCTATTTATTATTTCGACATGTCCACGGGATCGAAACTTACGCGGGTGAAACCGCGGAGCTCAGCAAGCGTAATTTAGATTGCTGTTGCTGCAAGGCATTAGACTTATGCTTCATAACAGAGCCCCTATAAGCGCGGGGCCTTTGGCAATTGCTACTTTTGCTTCGTGGTTAATTCACTGCGTGTATGATTTTTCGGACCTGTACTTTTGCTGTGCATGTGAGGAGAATGCTCAGACTGATCATCTGATGACTATGCCAAGATCATCAAAATTCTATCCTAGAGTTGTTTTTTTTTTTTATGATATAGGAGGGCAAACGAGCAGTCGGAGCCAATTTCATGTCTACCGACGCCCACAAGCATCCGCATAGAGGCTATACAGATGCGCTGCCCTCCTTTCTCCTCCCACCTCCATGGACCACCGGTTACTTACACACCGCACGAAACGCGACAACACAGCTGTCACTTTACGCCAGTCTCGTGTAAGCGAGAGGTACCTCCCCGGTCGTGCCGGCCCAATTCGACAGCATGCAAGCATGCAATGTGGCACTACCTCTTACTCGTTGTAAAGGGAATGATAGAGTATACAAATTGTAGACGCGACCGACGGGCCCTAATTTGATGTAAGACGACCGCAGACCCTAATTAATCTTATAGGCCAATTAGGAGCATAATCCGGCTCCAATTTAGGAGCCGTCCATACAAGGAAACGATACAATATCTAATTTAAGCCAATATGTCTTAGAATTATAATAATATTTATAATTATTTAGCGAAGTTCAAAGAAAAGAGTTTTGTTGAGATAGCATTTTGATAATATTGGTTATTGCGACAACCCTTAGAACCTTATTTTTTATTTACAGGCCATACTTTATATTTTATTTCGATAACTCGTAGGTAACGTTCTTTTTTCGAAAAAAAAAATTAGTTTCTCTCTTATATAACCTATATCTTCTTTCTATCTAGTTAATTGAAAATCTAGCATAGTCAAGTCATGACACAGAGCTAGCATGGAATTAAGATATTAATAATTCGAGTTTTTGATAAGACTTATATTCTTAATATTATTAATCTTGCCTTTATATTTTCAAATATATTTTTTATGACTAAATTCTTACCCACGTTGACAATTATTTTATTATTGTAAATAAAATCATCTATGTAATAAATAATTTAACTAATTGAAAACTGGCCTTAGCCTTTTTAAATCTTTTCAGTTGTGTCCACAAAGTCTAACTAGCGTAAAATTTTGAGAAATCACTACTTGAATAAAAAGTAGCGGGCCAAGTTCAATTTTGTAATAAAATACAAAGTAACAAAAACCGTTTACGCCCGTTTATAAAATTTACAACCGAACTTGAGCGCGAATATAAAAATGTAATAAAGGGCCGATTGATATTGGAGTCAATAAAATTATTTCTCATAGATTTCCGACGATAGGGAAACGCTTTGGTGAATATTTGAGGGCGTTTGTAGAGACAGCAATGAAAGTCAATCAGCAGGACCATATTTTTAATGGCCGAAATCGTTTATGGAGTTAGCAACAAATGTCAATTAATATAATCAAATTTAAAGTACGAGGAAAAAAATGTTGAATCATACAATTTTACTTGAACGTTTCATCGTATTTCAGGACTCCCAAATTAATTTACATTTAATCATTCAATTTTACTTGTTAAATGCCTTCATGAATTTGCATTGATAGATTATTTGAAATCAGGATGAATAGTTTGTAATTTTTTTAATTAGAAGAAAAACCCGCTGTTAGAGCTCTTAGGTGATTACAGACACACATATATATTTACATACTAATATATCCACATACTTATTAAAGACACACATATATCCACATACTTATTATAGACACACTTATATATCCACATACTTATTAAAGACACACATATATCCACATACTTATTATAGACACACTTATATATCCACATACTTATTATAGACACACTTATATATCCACATACTTATTATAGACACACATATATCCACATACTTATTATAGACACACTTATATACCCACATACTGATTATAGACACACTTATATATCCACATACTTATGATAGATACAAATATATCCATATACCTACTTATTATAGACACACTTGTATATCCACATAATTATTATAGATACACTGATATATCCACATATTTATTATAGATACACTTATATATCCACATACTTATTATAGACATACTTACATATCCACATACTTATTATAGACACACATATATCCACATACTTATTATAGACACACTTATATATCCACATACTTATTAAAGACACACATATATCCACATACTTATTATAGACACACTTATATATCCACATACTTATTAAAGACACACTGATATATCCACATACTTATTATAGACACACTTATATATCCACATACTTATTATAGACACAAATATATCCATATACTTATTATAGACACACTTGTATATCCACATATTTATTATAGATACACTAATATATCCACATACTTATTATAGACACACTTATATATCCACATACTTATTATAGACACAAATATATATCCACATAATTATTATGCACAATTATTACCTCATTCCGTCTCCAATTGTCCACCACATGAAGCACACGTCTCTCCGAGTATATGCGCGAGGCTACCTTCGGTAGTGTGTCAGTCTAACTCCGCTACAATGTAGCATGGGTCTTATTAAATTTTATGCTGACTGTACAATTCCCTAGACGGTTAAATGGCTCAACTTGTTTGTCGGTCCCTCTTATTATGCATACAGCGGGGGAGATCCCGCTCGGAAATATTTTCATTGCATTGTTTAATGTTTACATTGTATTAAAAACTTCATAGGTACCGGCGTTGTGTTTTTGTTCAATGTTTTATGCGCCCAGCCGGTTTTTTCCATTTTATATTAAGTCTCGCGGATTCACCCGCGTAAGTTCCACTTATATATCTTTCTTGGAACACCACTCGTTCCCACCGGTGCTGGTCCTGTGTCGTCAAGATCAACAGCGGCAATGACGACCCTTTGATATGATCTCAGGGAGCCTGAGAGAAAACTAAAACTCTCTTGAGACCCGCAACGAATTCATTACAAGTAAATAAGAGGAGGAGAATTCCAATTTTCAAGTCAATTTCCCAAGCGGGAGACAGTACAAGATTGCAAAACTTATACAAGCCAAGAGAAGAGAGGGCAGCCAGGTGAAGCCCAGCTGCTAGGTTTTCACTTGGAAATATAATATATTTTTTTATGGTATAGGGGGGCAAACGAGCAGTCGGAGACATTTTCATGACTACCGACGCCCAAAGACAACAGTATAGAAGTTATACAGATGCGTTGCCCTCCTGTCTCCTTCTCGCTCCATAGGCCACCGGCTACTTACACACCGCACGGAACGTGACAGCACTGTCGCTTTACGCCGGTCTCGTGTAAGCGAGAGGTACATATCGGGTCGTGCCGGCCCAATTCCGCTACATGCATGCAGCGTGGCACTACCTCTTGCTATATATATCGGGATATATTAGGATAAAAAGAAATAGGCTTTTCTGCCCTCCGTAGAATGTAGACTTTCCTCTCGCTGTGCTAAACGGTGATCATGATGAACAACAGTTGCACATAAAAATCTGTTTTAGCCTCATTTTCAACAGCCTTTCTAGCCATAGATGTACAGAAAAAAGTGTTCTTGATTGAAATTTATTGAAAAAATTAAGTCCAAATTATTACGGATAAATTCAAATTGTAACTGAATAAACGTGTATAATCTTAATTAATTTAAATAAACCATAATTTTGAAACACTTAAACTTAAATAATGTTCCAAAAAATTGCGTAAAAACATTTCTCGTCAAATTGGAAACTCTTTAACAAATTGAATATTACGGAGCCTGCAGCAATTTCAGATACTTAGAAACATCAAACGATACAACAAGTTCACATTTAACTTGTAATTCGTTCCGCTCAAACTTTTTTCTCATAATTGAAATATAGAAAAGGAAAAGTATTAAAAAGAAATATATTATATAATATAAGAGTAAGAGGTAGTGCCACACTGCTTGCTTGCATGCAGTCGAATTGGGCCGGCACGACCGGGGAGGTACCTCTCGCTTACACGAGACCGGCGTAAAGTGGCAGATGTGCTGTCGCGTTTCGTGCGGTGTGTAAGTAGCCGGTGGCCCATGGAGGTGGGAGGAAAAAGGAGGGCAGCGCATCTGTATAGCCTCTATGCGGATGTTTGTGGCCGTCGCTAATCACGAAAATTGCTCCGACTGCTCGTTTGCCCTCCTATACTATAAAAAAAACTCACTTTTTTATGGTATAGGGGGCAAACGAGCAGTCGGAGCCATTTTCATGACTACTGCTATAGACATCCGCATAGAGGCTATACAGTTGCGCTGCCCTCCTTTCTCCTCCCACCTCCACCGGCTAATTACACACCGCACGAAACGCGACAGCACAGCTGTCACTTTAAATAATTACACATAATAAACACAACAAGGTATACAAAGCAACGAGTTTTGTCAATTAATGTTTGCGTGAAGTGCACAGTACAATCACAGATTAATAAACCTAACAGATACTTCACTCCCATACAAAAGTGTAAATACCTACCGCTATAATTACCTACAAAATCTCGCTCATGTTCGCAGCGAAGAAAAATGCACCTTATTTACGCTTGCATAGAGATGCAGATTGTATGGCTTACGTGCAAACACGTCATAAAACAAATGCGCAAGGGTTGGTAATAACATGATTTTAGTAATATTTAACAAATATTGTGAAATATTATAATTTTTATTCGTGAATTAGTTTAATAGATGTATACACACCATTCAGTATGAAACTAAAGATGTTTTTAGATGGAATAATCCATAGCACAAATAAAAACGGATAAATAATACATAATAAAAAAGTTTGAATTTTAATGGACTTCTTTTTGGCTCCGGCTGATCGTTTGTCCCCTATGGGTACTATAAAAAAAGCAACGGGTAGGTATTAGAAAAAATAAGTACCTAAGTACGTAGTAGGTACCTACATAATATTTATATATACAATACATGTATGTTTTAGGTTTCCGTACCTAAAAAGTAAAAATGGGACCCTATTACTAAGCCTCCGCTGTATATCTGTCACTAGACTGTATCTTATAAACCGTGATAGTTAGAACGCTGAAATTTTCACAGAATAAATAATAATTAAATAAAAATTAAGTAATTATCAAACATGGGCTCCCGTACAACAAAAGTAATGTTTAAGCATTCTTTACTCGATATTAATAAACAGATAGAAACTTGAATAAGTATTTGAAAAAGTAAGTATTTGGAAATATATTACGTATTATATAAATAGGTATCTAACACATAAAAAACACAAAAAATATTATAATACCTGCATCTAAACGCGGTACGATTTTCAATGTTTTTTTTCTTTTATACCCATGCACTTCACAATTGTTACTTGGTTTCGGTATTTTTTACTAAACGCGAAAATCGTACAGTGCACAATATTATGTGAACGCGCGAGCGTGCGACGGCCCTGTGTCGCCAATATCTTCGAAGATAGCCCGAGCCGTAGGTATAAAACGCGTGACCTCGAGCGAGTGATGTACGCCTGGTACAATGTAGTTTTAACAGATATGTGTAGATAAAAAAATATATTTTATTATTACTGATGTTATCGTTAAAGTTGAGTGCTTTTAGCTACATATATTGCATCTTTTTTACGGTTCCGTACCTAAAAGGTTAAAACGGAACCCTATTACTAAGCCTCTGTCTCTCTCTCTCTCTCTGTCTGTCTGTCTGTCTCTCTCTGTCTGTTGATGACAGCTGTATCTCATAAACCGTGATAGCTAGAAAGCTAAAATTTTCACAAATTACGTATTTGCGTTGCCGCTATAAAAACAAATACTAAAAATTAAAAAAAAAATAAAACTACTCTGCCCATTCAATGATGTTACGAAACCCTTCGTGTCCGACTCGCACTTGGCCAGTTTTTATAGCATACACAAACGGGTTATCGGAACTATACGACGACTATCGAATCTTTAACGTCTGCAGATGCATTACTCTATCCCCCATTGAGCCTACCTAATACACAAAACCACACTTGCCAATTTAAAAATGAGAAGCGAGTAAAAGAATATTGCTGAATAGATCTGCCTAACCCTTAATAAATATAATATTATAATATATATTAGTATAGAAGTAGGTATAGACTAGCCTTTCTGTGTCACTTACATTATATAAAATTTATTCGGTAATAATAAAACATTAAATATTGCCTATTTACTTACTACTATACTAATTACTACTATACTATACTATACTACTATACTATTGGTAAGAGGTAGTGCCACACTGTATGCTTGCATGCAGTTGAATTGGGCCGGCACGACCGGGGAGGTACCTCTCGCTTACACGAGACTGGCGTAAAGTGACAGCTGTGCTGTCGCGTTTCGTGCGGTGTGTAAGTAGCCGGTGGCCCATGGAGGTGGGAGGAGAAAGGAGGTCAGCGCATCTGTATAGCCCCTATGCGGATGTTTGTGGGCGTCGGTAGTCATGAAAATGGCTCCGGCTGCTCGTTTGCCCTCCTATATCATACAAAAAAAAACTAATGACCACGACCGTAGCATTATGGCCGAAACGTTGAGAGATGCGGTAAATTTTATAACACGATTAAGTCCCGTTTACAGTATACATATAAACATTTTTTTTATGATATATAATTATGGTATTTATCGTATATGGTATGGCAAACGAGCAGTCTGAGCCATTTTCATGACAACCGACACCCATAGGCATCCGGCTAGAAGCTATACAGATGCGTTGACCTCCTTTCTCTTCCCTCCATGGGCCACCGGCTACTTACACACCGCACGAAACGCGATAGCACAGCTGTCACTTCACGCCGGTCTCGTGTAAGCGAGAGGTACCTCCCCGGTCGTGCCGGCCCAATTCGGCTGCATGCATGCAGCGTGGCACTACCTCTTACTAACATGAATACAAACCGTGAAAGCTTAAAGAAAATTATAGTTAGGTACTACACTAATAGGTATTTTTAAATTTTACTACCAGACAGCTGCACTTGGATAGTGAAAAATGTTCAAGATGGGAGCAGTACTTCCGGAGATCACGCTCTAGCAACAAACTGAGTTAGACTCTTTACCTCTTTGTAATATTACCCATATAGATAATCGCATGTTTTTTTATACAGGGTTAGTCTTTGGTCACCGGCCATATTTAATAATAAGAAAATGAACATCATTTCAAGGGTGTGTTTTTAATCTTATCGTCTTATTTGTAATATTTTGTTACATAAACATCGATTTGAAACGGTCCGTAAAAATCCCTACGCGCATTAGCACCCGAAGAGTGTGTTGAGCTCAACAGCTAATTGTGTTCGTATCCACTTCGTGCGGCGGTCGCCGCACCTCGGCGGCAATGATGAATTATATTACCCACACGGTATTTATTTTCGAACGGGACAAAAATATTTTTATATAATTTTTCTTATTTGTTTCATTTCATAAATCGAATGTATTATCGATTCTGAACCAAATCTGAAAATTTGGTCGATGAACAAAAACTAATCCTGTATACTGCAAACGAGCCGTCGGGGTAGTTGTCATGACTACCGACGCCCATAGACATCCGCATAGAGGCAATATAGATGCGCTGCCCTTCTTTCTCCTCCCACCTCCATGGGCTACCGGCTACTTACATACCGCACGAAACGCGACCGCACAGCTGTCACTTTACGCCGTATGTGCCGTACGCGGGTTTAAAGCATACACTTCTTAATGTCGGCCCGTAAACCTACTGAGGAAATTGTTGACGAGGGTGTATGTTGTGTTTGTGTGTGGGGGTCAAACCCGTACAGGGCGTGCGCTCCAGAACCCTAAATGCCCACCGATATTTGATTTCTCAATAATTGGAGGAACCTTCTGAACAGCCGATAAAGGTTTCGAAATTTGAGGCAGTCCAAGTAATCTATAAAATTAATAAATGTAAGAGGTAGTGCCACACTGCATGCTTGCATGCAGCAGGATTGGGCCGGCACGATCGGGGAGGTACCTCTTGCTTACACAAGACAGGCGTAAAGTGACAGCTGTGCTGTCGCGTTTCGTGCGGTGTGTAAGTAGCCGGTGGCCTATGGAGGGTGGAGGAAAGGGGGCAACGCATCTACACAGCCTGTATGCGGATGTCTATGGGCGTCGGTAGTCATGAAAATGGCTCTGATTGCTCGTTTGCCCCCTTATGCTTTATTTTTTTTAACTGGCCAATTCTAGGGCCGCATAATGTATGTTTGCCATTATTTTTTTAAGTTACTGATTACTGAAGAATTAACAGAATGCCACATATCTTTACCTCACTTATTTTATTCTTCAATAGCTCTCTATAATTTTGCTAATGTTATTCCATGAAAATATTTTTTCTTTTCGAAAGCTTAACGATCTGAAGCGAAGAGCGACATTGTTATTTATTTATTTACTTATTTTCATACCCAACATTGTTATTTATTTGTTTTCATACACAACATTGTTATTGAAATAATATGAAACACTGACATACGGTAACGATTTCTAATAACGCGCGCGTTTGCTCTTTTAGGTTTTTCTATTACTCTTCCGGCATTAGCACGATTAAATATTTATTAAAAGGTATTATATTAAACGTATGCCTTTGCTTGACGTTTCGGCGGGGTTACATCAGCCGTTGTCACGAGCTGACTTGAACAGTAAGGAATCTACAAAATGTGTAACAAAGCAAAGTCTCAAACAAGTTTTTTATATGATTAGCTGCGCCCCGGTTTTACCCGCGTAAATTTCGATCCCGTGAAAAATATAAATTCATCCTATGGCCCATGGAGGTGGGAGGAGAAAGGAAGGCAGCGCATCTGTATAGCCTCTATGCGGATGTTTGTGGGCGTCGGTAGTCATGAAGATGGCTCCGGCTGCTCGTTTGCCCTCCTATATCATAAAAAAAAATATATCATCTCATATGAACATTTTTTCGGGATAAAATATATCCTATGTGTTAATCCAAGTTACTTTCTGTGTGTGCCAAATTTCATGAAAATCGGTTTAGCAGTTTTTGCGTGAAGGAGTAACAAACAAACAAACATATTAGTAGAATATAGAGAGGCCAACGAACAGTTGGAGTTATTTTCATGACTTCCGACGCCCATAGACATAGAGGTTACGCAGGTACGTTGCCCTCCTTCGTACTCACCCTCTATGGGCCACCGGACACACCGCACAAAACGCGACAAAACGACAGTATTAAGAAACTTATTATTATTTTACTCGCTTGCTCTCTCATACCATTAAAATAAAACTTCTTTCCAAAAAATGGAATATTCAATTTTATTTTTCGGTCAACCGTCCGCGTCATCGCAGCGAAAATCGTGCTTTCGTGCTTAAAAAATAATGGTCCCTTAAAATTGTCTACGTTTAATATTTTATACCTGTCATACTGTCGATCGGCAAAGTAATATTAAATTCAAGATGAAATCTTAAAACAGGATGCAATTAAGATGGTACAAAAGACGAAAGTCTGTGTCGAATTTCCGGAAACGGGCCAACAGAATCTCAATTAATGACTTCAAGTCCAATCAAAGAGCAGCAGGAACCAACGGTATATTTATTTTCTTCTATATTTTAAAGAAAGTAAGAATTGTTTTATCTTCGTTATCAAATAAAACTTAGAAACTTCAAACTACGAAATCGATTTAAGAACATTCTTTTACTATTAGAACATTATTTTTTAGTTACATAATATTCTTTTTCACCGGCGAAGGTTTCAAATTTTGTTAAACAATCAATTTAGTTTAGGTAGAACAAAAAATAGTGTTCACATATGCTTGAAAAAGTAAAAATAGTGGTAAGTAAAATGATGTTACACATCGCATGTGCAAAGTCGGGGAGATCCGCTAGTCTATATACAGGGTTATTTTTTGGTCACCGGATAAATTTTAAAATAAGGAAATAAACATCATTCCAAGGATGTGTTTTAAATTTTATCGTCTAATTGTAATATTTTATTAAATAAAAATAGATTTGAAATGGTCCTTAAAAATAAATAGCTTGTTGTTCTTATACGAAATGTATCGACTTCAAGGTCAGTGACGTCGGCCTACCGTGAGTCGCTAGTGTGATGCACGTGGTGACCAAGAAATATGTTTTACAACATGGGACAAAGTAATTGTATCTAATTATTTTTTTAATATTTTTTATTTCATAAATCGAATGTATTATTGATCCTGAACCAAACCTGAAAATTTGGCCGGTGACATAAAAATTACCCTGTATATGAAACTTAAAAATGACTGACTGACATAGTGATCTGTCAACGCAAAGCCCAAACCACTGGACGGATCGAGCTGAAATTTAGCATGCAGGTAGATGTTGTGACGTAGGCATCGGCTAAGAAAGGATTTTTCTAAATTCAACCCGTAAAGGTGTGAAATAGGGTGTTGAAGTTTATTATGGATTTCTTAGAAATTAAACGCAGATGAAATAGCGGGACGCAGCTGCTAGTCAAATATTAAAACCTTGTTAAAATTTACAAGTCCTCGCGCTGGTTACGCTGATTGAGCAATCAGGTCTCCGTCCCTTGTAACACCGAAGGGCGGAAGTGTTCAGTGTAAATAAATTTCAATTAAACATTCATTTTCATTAAAACGCCCCAAGAGAAAAATAGTCGTTCATATTTTACATTTTCGTTATATTCACTTTGTAATGAATATAATTACTACAGATTTAATTGCCTTATGAAATAAAATAGAAAAGGCCAATTATAAGTCTGCATAGGAAAGTTTGTTGCCGTAACTGAAAAAGAATGAAAAAAAAAATTGTACGAGGTGCTTGTATGCAGCCGAACTGGACAGGCACGACCGAGGAGGTACCTGTCTCTTACACGAGATCGGCGTAAAATGACAGCTGTGCAGTCGCGTTTCGTGCGGTGTGTAAGTAGCCGGTGGCCCACGGTGGTGGGAGAAGAAAGAAGGGCACTGTATCGGTGTAGCCTCTATGCGGATGTGATCACATGACGCTATGGGCGTCGGTCATGAAAATGGCTTCGACTGCTGCTGAAAAAGAAAAAGAAAGCTGTGTATCTTTTCAATGCACCTCAGTTATTTCTTTTCTACAATAGGTCTCTACAATTGCTAGTATTACGGAATGAAGATGTATTTTCTTTTCGAAATTCCCTTGTTATACTGAAGGGCGGAAGAGATCAGTGTAAATAAATTTTAATTAGACATTCATTTTCATTAAACCGCCCCAAGGGAATCTTTGTAATGAATATTGATAATCCAGAGTTGCCTTAGGAAATTAAATATTGTAGCGGGTTTTGTAAAATATCCATTACCAGCCCACATTCCAGGAAAAAACGGTTGCCTTGGTATACATTTACGCTGGTAAAACTATGAGGCACTGTCGTAATGAGACAGCTGTGCTGCTCTGTTGTGGGTGGCCTATTTAGGAGGAGAGACGGCAACGGCGTCGAAAGTCATGAGAATGATCATTTGCGGAATACAATAAAAATTATCAAATAAAAATATACTCTTTCTCTCGAATAATGTAAATAAGCTCTCCGTTCGAGAAATATTTCTTATTATTAAATCAGTATTTTGACAGTTTCCTCTGTCTACGCAGTGGACGGATCGGGCTGAAATTTGGCATGCAGGCAGATGTTACAACGTAGGCATCCGCTAAGAAAGGATTTTTAGAAAATCAACCCCTAAGGGGGCGAAATAGGGCATAGCAGTTTAAATGGATTCCTTAGAAATTAATCGCGGGTGAAGCCGCGGGGCACAGCTAGTTAATTCATAAATTTATTTGCGACGTTACCGATAAATTGCAGGGGAATTGCAATACTATGTCAAGAGGAGGTCAGGCCATATTGGAAACAGAGCACTACAGCTTTCTCTCCCCGGCAGAAATGCAATGAGAGTATACTGCAAAGAGATGTGAGAGCGTGTCAAGTTTCCGAAGACGATATCTTCAGACAACACGGCAGAGCGAAGTAGAGGAGTCAAATTAGGATAGCTGAACTGATTTAAGCGATAGTAAGGAGAGAGAGAATCACTATTTTGTAAGATAGCAAATGCATAACAATGTTCCTAAATGTGTGTACCCAAACTGACAAAGTTAGGAATATTGCTCATTTATGTTTGTTCTGAACCACATGTGATTCCATCTAGTTTCAATTGATGTAATCAATATTGTAATTCCGATGTGTGCCGAGTCGATCGTTCGGCCGCTCTCGGACCCGGTGACGCTTACGACGAGTAGAATTTTCCATTGCTAGCGGACGCGGAGATTTGAGAGTCGCCATATTGTTCTATTGTTGGCATCGCTTGAGAAATTACGCTCTCGCCTTTGAATTACGCCGTTTTGATGCCGATTAGTTCGGGCGCGTACATAATTGAGATTTGAGTTGTGATACCTAATAATTTACATGTTGTTTCACCTTTTGTCATAATCGGGAGTGTAAATTAATTGTCTAACTAAATGAACTTGATTGATTATGTTGTGTATAATTGAATACAAAAGACTATTGAAAACCATTGTGAGAGGCTCGACTAAGAAGATTCATACTTCGGGCTGATTGCAGCTTCACGGAAGGCTAATTATATCTCATTACACGCTTGAAATTAATGGCCATAGGTTTTATAGGTTAATGTGATATATCTTAAGCCGAACCATACAGCACAACAAGACACATAAGGTACTTGCACCTATTTAAATTTAATTTAGCTCTGCATAATCGCAGACAAAGTTCTTTCTGACTTGTGCCCTGAGTACCTATACCACCTTCCACTGCGCAACAACCCCAGGGATAGAATTGAACAATGTTATTAGTACGAGTATAGACTACTGATTGTACCCTAAATGAATTATTTAATATAATTATGTTAATAATTATATTAAAAAAATAAAAATAAAATTATTTTTGTCGTAAGAGTAACAAGACAATGCACAACAATTTTCTTTCTCTATTATTCTAATAATTTTTAGCATCCGAGTCCTTAGCCAAAGGAAAGTGCGTGCCATCTGCTACATTTTTTAAACCCTGTGTGTCCGTCACTGTACGTCCCGAAAAAATCTCAGACGGGTAGAAATGACCACTCTTTCCCTGCAGCGAATACGTGGCCAACTCCGAATAAAATACACTATTACATGGCAACGATTTTTTTTAATTTGACTGATATTTTCTGATAATCGGATAATATTAACCAAATTATCTTGTTGAAACAAAATTATTTTTATGGTATGTAAAGAAATACACGCCCGTTGATAGATCATTTCAATCAGTTCATCGGTCATTGCGGGTTCATCTACCCTCCATCTTAGATGAATGTTATGACTTAGACTGTCTATAAAAAAATAAAAATTACATCTGCATATCCTATTTGAGCAATTTATTGTATTTTGTATCATGTTTGGCTATTTTAATTATAAATACGCACGCTGAGTTTGTCTATAAGTGATTGATTTGCGATTGACTTGTATAAGATTGTATGTCTTTTATATTTGATGTATCACTTGTAATCAATTGTTGACGAACCAAATAAGTAAATAAAAATAAAAAAAAATAAAATAATCTATAACTGGTTGAAATAAGGGCTGCATGCATATATAAAACAAAAAAAACTAAAGCAGGTAAAACTGCAGTGCCGCTAGTACAAAGAATAACTTTGTGATTATTAAATTAAATTATTCCAAAGCTTCTCAGGCTCTACAATTATACTTTAAAATTGTTTCTCTTTGTGAGTCGCGTCGTTTGAACTTGTCGTTGCGGTCAACAGATACGCTGTCACAAAAATAAAATAACCGAGCTTTGCATAATGTTTTAAATCCACTTCTCTGGTAGCGAATAAATTCAAAAGTGTGTTTCCGTTTATTAAATTTCTCACTTTTAGCTTTCATAGATTGAATACTAGATATTTATTCATTCATTCATTCATTCGTCATCAGCTCTCATTAAATTCTGCTGAACACCAGACAACTTTGTTATTTGAGCTTTGTATAATGTTTTAAATCCTTTTGTAACCAATACTTGATATTAAAATTCTGATTCTGTTTACTAAATTTATCGCTAAAAGTAGCTTTGATAATATTCATTCATTCATTCATTCATCATTAGCTCTTACCTACTAAGCCGTGAATGAAGCTTTGCATAATGTTTTAAATCCACTTATATGGTAGCGAATAATGTAAAATTTTGTGTTTCTAAATATTAAATAGTGTAAAGTGTGGAAGAGTATTTTATCTTTCTATTATCCATTAGCAAGAGGTAGTACTACACTGCATGCTTGCATGCAGCCGAATTGGGGCGGCACGACCGGGGAGGTACCTCTCGCTTACACGAGATCGGCGTAAAATGACAGCTGTGCAGTCGCGTTTTGTGCGGTGTGTAAGCAGCCGGTGGGCCTTGGGGGTGGGAGAAGAAAGGGGGGCAGCGCATCGGTATAGCCGGTCGGTAGTCATGAAAATGGCTCCGACTGCTCGATTTTTTATTATGGTATAGGGGAGCCCCTATACCATAATAAAAAATCTCTATCAATCATAATAGGCAACTGGCGAGAAAACATTGTGTTATTCTTGTGGTTGTAATAATAAATAGCTTTCATAAATAACCGGACAATAACTCATTCCTTATCATCGGTTCCAGTGCTAAATATGTGTTCCTTGCTACTGAGAATAAAGGTTTATTTTTTTATATTCCATAGGGCAGCAATTCATTTATTCATTCGTATTAACTTCTTGCTTATCCACTGCTGAACACAAGCAATCTTTCATTGAGCTTTGCATAATTTAAATCCATTTCCCTGGCAAATAATGTGAAAATTTTGATTCATTAATAAACTAGCTGACCCGACAGACGTCTTGTCATTATTGAAAAATATGTTGTCATGGTAACGTGTAATGTGTGGTCGAAGTAACCCGTTACTTTACCCACAATAGTGTATTTCAAGTCGAGATGCTGACTGCGACATTAAATACGAGTACATTGATTAATTTTAGCCATTATGTTACCGAGGACTAATAGCTATATAGCAAAGAAGTTTCAACAAATTCCGTCCACTAGTTTTTGCGTAAAAGGTATACAACAGAAATACAGACAAAAATCTGCAGTTTCATTATATGTATAGAAAAGTACTTTTGATAGATGTGACAGCAATTCGTTCATTCGTTCATGATACCATTAAAGTGCTAGAGATGTGTTCGTTTTTTCATCTATCGCATCAAGATTTTCCACTATCCGAGATTTCATTGGTTGCTCTGACGTACACGAAGATTTATCTTCGTTTGGACGGCAAAATGCACTTTAGATTGATAAACACCGCTACTACTGGCTTTTACAGGAATATTGAATGATGGCTTTTCTGTACGTGTATATTGCAATGTGTGATAATGTAAAAACAATATTTTATTACTCTATCATGTTTTTATTACAAAATGTAACATAATATAAATTTAAGGATAAGGCCTTTGCCCAACGATGGGACATACAATAATATAGGGCTTGGCTATGGCCCATGCAAAAAATGCAGAAAGAAACTAGCATTATGTCGAGCAAAGAAAACACGTCATGATGTCATAATGGCATGTTAGATAGACATGAAGGGCGACTTTGTGGGAGGCCTTTGTCCAGCAGTGGGACAACATGGGGTGAATAAAAAAAAAAGAAAGTCAGATAGACTGAAATAAAATTATTGATATATTTTTGTATGTTATTATTATTGATGTATTGTAGCTGATTTTGGCAGACGCCTGCAGAAACCTCATATTGGCGAGTCTAAGCGGTTTGTAATTGTCTAGAAAAAAGATAGGACGAAGTTAAACCATCAGGGCAGCCTGATTGTTCTGATATTTATGGACACCAGTCGCCAAATTGCTCAAATAGCCAGTTTGCCACTTTATGGCATAATAGCCTTTTTAGTAGTGCCATACTGCAGCTGAACTGGGAGGTGCCTCTCGCTCACAAGATACCGGAGTAAAATTACAGCTGCGCTGTCGCGTTTCGAAGGGAGAGGGGGAAAGGCAGCGTACCTGTATAACATCTATGCGGAGGTCTGCGAGCATCGGCAGTCAAGAAAATGGTTCCGGCTGCTCGTTTGTCCCCCTATACCTAAAAAAATGGTTATCTAATGTTTCCTTACAAAATAAGTGTGTCCTGTGTGAAGAAAGTTGTTTGTTTATTGAAATCCCTCGCGCCGAAATATAGGCACATTTGTAATATTAAAGGGATTTGTGATGCGTCCCAGTCCTCCCGTCCTTGGGAGATATTGATTATCTAAAAACTGATGTGGGATGGGCTCGTGCCCTTGAGTGGCCATCTTTAACGGGGACTTTGTTTTTTTATAGTATAAGGCTAAGAAATGGGAGCCATTTTTAATGACTACAGACAAACATCTGCATAAATGTTATATAGCAGATGCGTTGCCCAACTTTCTTCTCCTCCCTAAACGGGCCACCGGATACTTATACGCCTTAGGAAACGCGTCAGCACAGTTGTCACTTTTAGCCGGTTTAAGGTAAGCGAGGGATATCTCCCCGGTCGTGCTGGCACAATTCGGCTGAATGCCGATAAAAAATAACAATTTAGTAAGAGGTAGTGCCATACTGAATGTCTGGATGCAGCTGAATTGGGCACGACCGAGGAGGTACACGCTTACACAATACCGGCGTAAAGTGAGTCGTGCGTTGTATAAGTAGCCGGTGGCCAATGGAGGTGGGAGGAGAGAGGAGGGTAGCGCATCTGTATAGCCTCTCTCCTCTGTCTGTGAGCCTCGGTAGTCATGAAAATGGCTCCTACTGCTCATTTTTCCCCTATACCATAAAAAAAACTACAGCGTAATATACTTTGATGATGATGATGGAAATGATAAATGCGATAATAATTAAATGTATAAATCAATTCGGACACGTTGGAGCGCACCCTATATTTAGCTCCATACGATGTACTACGCAGTAATTGCTCTCCAATTTATTGACACAGATTGTATTTGTCT
>LUGF01019901.1:71728-92677 GCA_001625245.1 Calycopis cecrops
GCTCCAATCTACGCCGCGCCGCCCTCTGCTGATTCACGTAATGATCACGTAGTGATGTACGTAAGCTAAAAAAAGTACCTTCGCACACAGAAGCAGTGTTGCCCGTATCTTTTAACGCACCGGTCCCTGAAAAGGCAATTTCCACTGAACAATATGGAAATAAGCGTCTTGTTTTTTTACAGAGAGCGCTCCCCGCTACGGCGTGTAATGAAATTATTCAGACAATGTAGCGTGAATTAATTCACAGTAGAGTTCTCGCCGGCGACGGAGCCTGGTTTTTTTTCGTCGCACAGATGGGTTGCTTCCGTGTTTTAGTGTTCCGTGGCTCGGAAGGGGAGATAAATCACCACACAGTTGTAGAAGGCTACCGGCCTTGCAGCATCATACACATAATAAGTATTACGCATATCGGTGGTGGGATTTTTTTTTTGTTATTCTCACTCTAAACCGAGTGACGTTCCTATTCAATGCAAAATAGTCACATCACTAATTTAATTTCAACCGCGTTGGTTTTTCTTGCATCTTTATTTTAAGTAAAATAAGTTTGTGTATGTTATTTAGTAACATTACAAACACGTTAGTATGTTAAAACTATAAGTATTATAAACAATTTTTACCAAACGATATAATTTATATTAAGATACCAATTGTTTCTGTTTTTTAATCTTTGTACGTTTGTTTTATTTGCAGCGAATAAAGATCTATCTATCACTCACCTATCTATCTATCTATGTGGTCCAGATGGACGTTAGTTTTTCTTGTTAGATAGATGTCTGTTAAGTAAAACTACAGTGTACTTTCCGTTGATATGGCATTATGAAATTTGGTAAAATAAGTGACATGTAAATGAATATTTATATCACAGAAAGATATAATAAGTGATGTGCCACACTTTCATGCAGCCGAATTGAGCCGGCATGACCGGGGAGGTACCTCTCGCTTACACGAGGCCGGCGTAAAGTGACAACTGTGCTGTCGCGTTTCGTGCGCTGTGTAAGTAGCCGGTGGCCCATGGAAGTGAGAGGAGGAAGAAGGGCAGCGCATCTTTTGTCTCTATGAGAATGTCTATGGGCGTCGGGAGTCATGAAAATCGACTGCTCGATTGCCCCCCCTATACCGTAGAAAAAAAGAGTTAAGTATTAATTTTATTTCATTTCGTATGTAAAGAGTGCATAATGTAACTTAGTCAGTTAATCTTGATATAAGTTGTAAGTAGTCATTATAGTACCTCATTAGTTACGGAACCCACGGTACGAGACGCCGGCTCACTGTTAGTCGAGTGACGTACATTTTTCTTTAATACACTAGATGGTTGTGACCAGATAATGTGTTAAAGAAAACACAATTTACTTTAGAATAGGGGACATAAGAGAGAGACAGAAGGGAAGAGTGAATACGAGATAACGAGCTTTAAGAAATTAATAAACCCTTTTCTTGAAGATCCATACATCTAACGCTCTACTCGTGCATGAAATATAACTGCTTTATTTGGGACTACAAAAATCCCCCAATTGCAACGGGACTCTCCCCCTCCCCGAAGATGCTGCCACTTTGCCGTGGTGGGGGGCTTTCGTGCCTCAATCTTTGTAGGATAAGTCTGCTTTCTGTCTATGTCTATATGACCTATATTTTTTTTTTGATTAAGCAGGGAAAATGCACCGTCCAACAGGTTATGACCTATAATTATACTAGGTATAGTTTTTAGAAAAAAACAACCGACCAAAGCCAACGACCTTGGAAGTAGTCAGTACATTTAAAGTATATAGCTAGTAAATAATATAGTAGTCGTCCTTTGTGTGTAGCCAAAGATAGAACATACAATAAAGAAACGCAAACATTTAATTCAATTTGGGACCCTTTGTTCGTCGCGAAAAGAAACAAATAACAAAATGACATCTTTGTTTCTGTTTCTCCCAAAAAATAAAGGAGGAATCTGTAACGTGGCCGTCACTTTGAACTCGCCTTTATTTTCAATTTAACAAATTACAGAGACACTAGTTGTACCACGCAATTCGTCCGAATAAAACATATAGTAAAAGAATCTTTCAGAATGAGGTAGTGTTGCGCTGAATGAAAGAAAGAAAGAAAGAAAAGTTTTTATTCAAAATAGAATTACAAGAATTACTTTTTGAACGTCAACAAATAAATCTACCACCGGTTCAACCCTAGCCCTGTCCTGAGAAGTATATAATTTCATATTTTTATTTTATAATAATGCATGCATGTAGCCGAAATGGGCACGAACTTTCGCTTGCACGATACGGGCGTTAAGTGACAGCTGTGCGTTTCGTGTGGTGTGTAGCCGTTTGCCTGTGTAGGTGGGAGGAGGAAGGTGGACAACCCATCTGTTTATCTCTATGCGGCAGGCAGAGAAAGCTAGAGCTAAGAGAAAGAATGAGAGAGCTAGATTATAATTCCAGTACTCTCATAGATCGATCGAATAAAATAGAAAACTCTAATTTATTATTATCTAATTTAATATATAGTATAATAAAGTACATCACAAAGGATCTTGTGAACTTACTACGGTGAACTAACCTAGTTCGTAGCGTTCCTAGCGTAATACTTAATAATAATATCTAATTTAAGTTTCTATTCATATATTAGTACCTGAGGCAAAAACTTTAGGAACATATTTACGACAATTGCGCGGACGAGGAGTATGAAATTTGGCACACTTATAGTTTACGTGTAAGAGAAGTGCAGAACGCTAATATATTTTAATAATGATGATTGTAAAGTACTTTACACACACTACAATGCATTTGACACATTGAAATAATATAAGATACACGTAATTATTGATGAAGTTTCTATGTGTCTTTTGCAAGTGTGGAAAATTCTACATAAATTGTTTACCTTAGTTACAATGTCACAACATAACATGTCACATCTCCCTTAGGATTACTCAGGTTTCAAGGGAGGGGCAAACCTACCCAGGTTCTCCGATTCCGATGGGATGGCAATCCGACACGACCGGAGAGAAATCAGGCGCAGGACCGGCGGCATAGCGTGCTCTTCGAGGCACGGGGGTGAAACACTGCCAACTTTCTGACTCCGGACTGTTATTAGAATGTGAAAAATCCCAATAAACAATTTTTGTTTCGACCCGGGATACGAACCCGGGACCTCACGTCTGTGGTTGAGCACGCTTACCACTAGATCAGGCAGTCGTATAGGCTCTATGCGGATGTCTATGGGCGTCGGTAGTCATGAAAATGGCTCCGACTGCTCGTGCGCCCCCCTATACCATAACAAATAACAAAACCAGTACATTTTTACACCCACACAAAAAAATTGCCAAAGAAACATCCTTCCTCCGAGTCAGAAGGCTAATGACAAGAGCGGAGCTTGTTGAGTGCGTTTTAATTGTGGCGGCCATTACTGCTGCTTTATCATTACAATAAGTACCCACACAGAGACAGACGATACAGAGACGAAGTGGAAACTTCTAGAACGTATTATTGTACCCGCTGGACCGATGTAGAATAATAAATAAACATTTGTTATTTTTTGTGGCAGTTGTTGTCTACATTTATTGAACCGGCTGATGAAAATTATGTTATAAGATGTAGGGTTTTTTATAACATTTTAGTAGGTATACATTATACCTGATTTAATATGTATGGCATATACCTGGCTCATTAGACCAGGCTCATGTCAGATGTTATAAAAACTGTGTGCTTCAGCTGTGACAAGCGAATGTCTGCTCCTTAAAAACAAATATGTTTCTGAAGTGAGCGAGAGACGTAGTCGTCGTAAGCGCAGTAAAGCGTTACGCTTAGCGTTGTTTCACACTATTTTATTTGTATTTTTTATATTAGATCCCTTAATATCGTTTCTTAAGAGTGAATTCCAATAAAACTATAATATACAGATCAGTTTGTAAGTAGCCGGTGGCCCCTGTAGTTGGGCGGAGAAAGGAGGGCAGCGCATCTGTTTAGCCTCAATGCGGATGTCTATGGGCGTCGGTAGTAATGAAAACAGCTCCGACTGCTCGTTTGCCCCCCTATACCCTAAAAAAAAATCAGAACGCAGTCTATTAGTTTTCATATTCTCTTTTAGCCCGTTTTACGGCTTTTCTTGAGGTGGGGTTAAATTGCAATGTACTCATCGGATATCTTCAAAAGCGCCATATTTTATAAGTTTTATTGCATGTAATATATTTATAAAGCCAGCTTAGTTATTGCAGAGTTTTATGGGTTCAACTTTTAAAACATTGGAAAATCAAAGAAGAATAATATCATCTAATCGTAATTCAGCTATGGACTATAATAAGGGTTGTTTAGTTGAGGGCGGGATTGTTCCGACATTTTGTGTGATGTCCCGAGTACCGAAAATTGGTAGCGTGTCAGGACAAAACAGATATCTGAATAAACTTGAATAAATGCATCATTAGTCAGGCTTCGAACAGATAATTTTTTCAACAGATAATTGAATAAACACGTATAACTACACCATTAGTCAAACTTGAAACAGATATTTGAATAAACTCGAATAACTGCACCATTAGTATACGTTCTCTGCCATTAGTCAGGCTTCCAATGAAATATTGAAATTCAAACCTACATGATCAGGCATTTAGTGGTCTATTGGTAACCATGTTCTACCATAGTAGTGACGTCACTCCAGCTTATAATTAATGTCTATTAACACTTTGAAATTAGAAGTTGGAGATGTTACATTTTCGTATCTTGGTAGACCATGTTAAACATAGTAGCTTTCTCTTCGGCAAGTCAAACTGCTGTCCCACTAAAATATAGGGTACACTTATTTTCTTTGTAAGAGGTAGTGCCACGCTGTATGCATGCATGTAGCCGAATTATGCCGGCACGACCAGGAAGGTAGGTACCTCTCGCTTAGTTTCGTCTAAACGAAACCGACGTGAAGTGACAGCTGTGCTGTCGCGTTTCGTTTGGTGTGTAAATAGCCCATGGTGGGAGAAGAGGGGCAACGCATCTGTATAACCTCTATTCGGTTGTCTATGGGTGTCGGTAGTCATGATTTTTTTTTTATAATAGATAGGCTTGCGATTGGCCAATGCCTCACCTGGTGGAAAGTGTAGACTTGGCCGACGATGGAGCACGTTTGCCTAGAAGGTACCTATTCACTTTCAAATGGCTCCGATTGCTCGTTTACCCCTTTATACTATAAAAAAAATCTGCTTACACACTTGACTAATATATAGATAGAGCCAATCGGTATTTGAAATTCAGGAGGACATCACTGTACATAATTGAATAATCATTTTTCACAAGGAAATATAATTGGAATCTAACACTGAACACCAACCTGATCCATCTTTTTCTTTTATAAAAAAGGTTTTAATATTCAACACGAATCATGTCTAATTCCATTTCTTATTAATCTAAATCATTTCGACGATCAATACGTTTCGCAAACTCGTTTCGTATTCATCTTTTCTTCTTCGTCAAATAAATTGCGTGCGAGGGCTTTTCATATCAAAGGCGTGAGCACTTCCCGTGTATTTACACACAACTCAAAGCTCGCGATCCGCGGAATTGGACCAAGTTCAGTCTCTCATCGCGGGAATTACTTTTGTGCGTTGAGTGTTTGTACATTTTTTATCGAGGACAGCGTTTGAATTATGTGTATGTGGAGGATAAGTGCGAAAAAAACGAGGATTAGTAGGTACAAGGAGATGCGACTGAAGTTTATTCAATGGTAGTGAAAGATAAAATGTGACGTAAGCGATAAAGCATTAAGCGTTATGCTGAGCGTCAATGTTCCACACAATTTTGCCATTCAAACTTGTTTATAACGTAATCGTATATCACTTGTAAGGAGTATATTATATAGCTTGGTTTTAGATAAGTTTAGGTCCAAATTGAAATTTAAAAAAAAATGAAAAGAAAATTATCTTAATTAACATATTCTATCCATTTAGTACTTTTATAGAGGAAATGGAATAAAAACATGCCAGGCTGTTGTTTTGAAACTGCTAATTTTATAAGTAGACCAAAATATAGTTAACCGTCTTTTACATTTTATATTACTGCTAGTTGTGACCCGAATGCCGTCTTGTCATTATTGTAAAATGTGTTGTCATGGTAACGTGAGTTATGTGGCCCAATTGTCAATCCGTTATTTTGCCCTGCAATAGTGTATTTCAAGTCGAGATACCGACTGCAGCAGTATATATATTGATAAATTATAGCCTATATTATGTTATCGAGGATCTATACTTTATACCTATAACAAATACATATACTTAACAAAAAAGTTTCCTCAAAATCCGTCTAGTAGTTTTTACTTTTTGTATTATATGTATAGACTATTAATAATACTATTTATTTTTATTATTACAACCCTAAGATCAATTAACTTTATCTTAGAACATAATAATAATTAAAATGTTCAGCTAATCTTGTGCTTGGACTTGTGTTACAAAGGAAATATATTTAATATTGTTACTATAGAAACACGTATATTGCATAGATAATGTTATTAATATTATATAGATACAAGAATATGAACATCCATGCATTGGGCGGGAGTCGAACCCGTAACCTAATTTGGTCGTCATCTCTGAAGGTACAACAATTTTAAAAACAATAATCCATCTTCTCCTAAAACGCTACGTTACCCAAATAAACTAAAAATAACTTTAACGAAATTCTCCCCAAAATATATTTAGTAGAACATGAGGTGCGGCTACTTCGTGGAACCAATTTATTAATACACTTTACAAAGTTAGATAAAAGGGTAAGCGAATTGTTGCAGACAAAGCTATACGCTTTGTACTGTACTAATTTAGGTTAAACTATTTACATTGTTAATAACTGGATACTAATTATAATTACGGTGGAAAAATGAAATTTCTATTTTAATTTTTATTGTGTAAAGAGCCACAAACAGTTAAAGCCTTTCAAAATAGACATTAAGCTTACATTAATTCTCACAAAGCTGAAATTTGGCATGCATGATGGGAACACTATTACAAGCAATTTCTGGAAAGTTCTCATCGATCCGATGAGTGCAAAAAAAATATTCTGGGTCAAATGTTGCAAAATTTGATTTTTTGCATTTTTCAGCTAAACGGTAAGTTTTACCATAAAAATAGTCAAGACCAAAATTATTCATCGTACGATTTTCTATAAAAAATCACTCTTTTCCCTAAGAATCACCATTTCGGAGATATAGCGATGTAAACAGTTGACAATATTGTATTCTTCATATTATGTAGGTACAAGTTTCCGCGCCACCCGTGAGGGTAGTGTACTGGCCGCGATTTTTTAACTTGGTTTCCTCGGCAGGCCTATTCAACAATCTATTGTTGTCCTGCTCTCGCTTGCACGCTTGAAACGTGACAATGTGTCATGCTTTTTCCACCGGACACATGCTACGCTTAGCATCGGCGATCGGCGATTTAGCTGCTTTCTAGAAGCTGAATGCAGCGACAAGTCTCCTCACCGCACATTTAAAAACACCGAACGCAGCGAACTGGAAGTGTTGCCAATCGAGCATCGATGCAGTTGCAAAATCTCCGATCACCGATGCTAAAAGTAGCGCGTGTGCTCTTGCCCTTATTAACAAAGCCGGGTACACTAATAAGAAGTTATCCTCCGCCAATGAACAAGTAACGTCGATTAGGGCATGAACAGATCAACCGTTCAGGCGCAACGTAAGAATAGAAATCAGACCGCGCGACGTCCCGCAATTTGAGCTGCACGAGCTTAACCCATTAGAGATCACTGTACTCAGTTGAGTACAGCTATACTTCTTCTCATACATTCCAGAAATCGTTAATTGTGCGTGGGGTATTTTCTTATTTTACTTCATTGTAAAACCCTTTAAGTGTATTCATAAATAAAAAGTGGGTAGTTTGACATTTTTTATTAAAAAGTGCCAGTTGAAGTTGTGTTACGGAAACGTCATCGAGGTAAGTAAATAATTTTAGATTTTTTCAAGTAATTAGTGCTTCTAAATGTGTTATTTCGATTTTTTCGATGAATTAGGTGTATAAGAAAGATACTAAAAACTGTTAAATATATTACATATTACTAAAATAAAACTAGAATCTTGTAAACGTAGCTGTACTCAGTTGAGTACACTGACCACATACGTATCTAAAATAACTGGTTTTTCTTTCAGGTACTTTGCAATGAATAAACAGGGATTTACGGCACAAACTAGTTACCGTGGGCATCAGGAAGCTATCGAAGCTGTGTTGCAGGATAGCGAAGATGACGAATGTGATTTGGCTATTATACTACCTGATCCAAGTGCATTAACAGATGAAGAGGAGGGTGCCGATGAGGACATGGCGGCGTGTCCCATACCGCAAGACGTACCAGGCACTATTGAAATATTTAGCAATCGAGAGGATGATGATAGCGAGGATTCTATGAACAATGCCAGTGACGATGAACCACTTGCGTCAAAAAAAAGACGACTTGATGCTGCTCGCCAATCTTCTTCTTCGAATCCGAACCCAATCTGGCGCAAATATGCGCCTTCACATTCTTTTACTTTTGAGTGTTCAACAGAAGTCTCTGATAAAAAAGCGCAATTGGTGAAGACCTAAAGGGCCTTAACCCCATACAAATATTTGAAAAGATAGTAGATCATGATAATACGAGTATTATGGATATTATCATATCCATAATAGCAAACACTACGCGAACCAAAACAATAGGCACGATTTTCAACTAGATACCACTGATTTGACTATGACGCTGATACTGAACTATGATACTATCGAACCTCTCGGAACTGTCAAACGCTGGTGTCCAATCAAAAAGGAGAAGATAGACGTAGCCATACCACGTTTGTTCCAAACTTATAATAAAAATATGGGAGGTGTTGACGAATTTGATCAGTCTGTCTCATTATATAGAATTGCTGTTCACGGAAAAAAGTGGTGGTGGATATTATTCACATATATGATAGATATGGCTGTTTCAAATGCCTGGCGTTTACACGTAATGTGTAATGATAATGCAATGGATCAGCTCATGTTCCGGCGTCACATTGCACGATTTTATTTACGCCAAGGCGATCTAAGAAAATCAAGACAATCAGCATCAGCCATCGAAGGCTTACCTGGAGATGGAGTTGGACATTATCCCCGCAAAATCGATAAACAGCTGCGGTGTGCAATTTGAAATTTTGAAAACGCTTTGTGTTGAAAAGGCGTGTTTTGAAAAATTTCATACTTAAGATGTCAGTGTACTCAATTGAGTACACCCCTATATTTTCATGAAAAACAACAATTTCCACATTTTATTTTCTTATGTTTTGCGTTGCACTTTTAAATATAGAAATAAACAAAATTTGAAAAAAATACTTGTAGTTGTCATTTGACCTCTAATGGGTTAAGTTTCCAAAACAGAATATTGTGTTTTATTTTGGCTTTTTGCAAAGTGAGCAATGATGGCTTCGCTGCTCATTTTGCAATAGGCGAAAATAAAATCAAAAAATCCGGAATCAAATCAACGTAACACAAATCTGCTACACAGCGAAGGCCGGCAGCCTGATTTTAATGTTGTTGCCGGCGACATATTGTGTACAAAAATTGTCCGGCTCGCAACTTCTAAAACGCTGGCATTAACCCAGCGGTTTCGTGCTGGCGGGCCAGCGGCTTCGGTGTGTAGACAGCTTTACGACACCTCTTACGTCTGACAGTTCAGAGTGTAGCACTCCGACATAGAAATCTTCATACTTAACTCTATCTAAATATTTAAATACTACTTTAACAATATTCCAAAATTTGGATAATAATTTACTTATTATATACTTATATGGATTACACCAAGTTGTCACTTTATTATAACAACAAAGAGATGCTTGGAGGATGCTCTCATATTTAAACTTCATTACTCGCGCCATCAGCGGCGCTGAGCCGAGCTGAGCCGAGCTGCTAGTAACAATAAGCTCGGGCAAATGCCGGTTTACTGAACTTTATAACAGTTTAATATTGAACGCTACTCAGCAGGCTATTAGTGCCGAGCTAAGTCGGATAAGCTCGTCGGGATGTACACCGAAAAAAGACATTGTTAGAAAACATTTTGGGTTCAAAAAATGAAAGCCAAACAATCAAAATGTGTCTGGTGGGGCCCCAAGGCTTGGAGGCCTTGGAGTTGAAAAGGGAGCCCTTTTATGGGCGCAAAAATGATCTTAAGGCCCTTAAGCCTTATGGGGCCCGGACCATAAGCCCCCTTAAGTGATTCCGGCGCTGGCCATGTTAGGTGAGCTGATGTTATGTTTCCTCTCCTCTCTCTCGCCTCTTTTTCTCTTTCTCCTTCACAATATAGCTGTCACCATGTGAGCAGTAGGTACCCGGTTGTGTCGGACCAGTACGACTGTTACTCCTATCATATAAATTTAAACCAGTTTGAACTTTCCTTGAGACGCGGGCAAAAGTTATATAAAAATGCGAAGTATTTAATGTTAAAATCAACTGGGCTATAATTTACGTCACGCCAACTACGTAGGAACATTAAACTTTGCTGAACGTTCGGTGACGCGGGCGTCGAGGTCCGGAGTGGGATATGAACTACAGCCGCGGTGATTGTATAAGGTAAAAGGGCTGGTGATGTCGTGCTGTCGGGTGGAGGAGGGAACTGATGGTCAGGTCGGCGCAGCAGGTGGGATAGTGGATATCAGAGTAGTAGTCGCTAAGGGGTTATCAAGTAGCCGCACAGACAGATGTTGTGACAGTGAATAAGAAATGATCTTATACATATACTATAGGGGACAAACGCGCAGTCGGAGCTATATTACAGCTACATTGCCCTGCTTCCTCTTCCCCCTCTATGGGGCACCGGAAATATACACACCGCACGAAACGCGACAGCATAGCTGTCACTTTACTCCAGTAGCAAGATCATAGTGTTGCCGGTTCAATGCTAATCATTGCTCTACCTGTTAGAGCAGTGGTTCTTTACCGGTGGTCCGCAAACCACTAGTGGTCCCTGGAAGCTTCTAAAGTGGTCCGCGAACCATGCCAATAAATAAGTGACAAAAGTCAACACAACTTTACCCGAGAGCGTCATGTCTTCAACATTATAACCTTCAGATCAATAAAGCAACTGGGTGGTCCGCGGCTTAACGAAAATTTTGCCAAATGGGATCAAGACTAAAAGGTTAAGAACCACTGTGTTATATTTATGTATTTATTGGCGATACTTGAAAATATGAAACGCTACTGTCAAAAGTAGTAAGAGGTAGTGTTACACTAAATGCTTGCATGCAGTCGAAATGGGCCAGCACGACCGGGGAGGTACCTCTCGCTTATACGAGACCTGCGTAAAGCTAAAGCTATACTATCGCCTTTCGTGTGGTGTGTAAGTAGCCGGTGGCCTATGGAGGTGGGAGTAGAAAAGAGGGCAGCGCATCTGTATAGCCTCTATGCGGAGGTCTGTGGGCGTCGGGAAACACGAAAATGGCTCCAACTGCTCGTTTGCCCCCCTATACCGAAAAAAAAAATGTATCAGAAAACTGGATATTTTAAGTAGTACCTACTCGTATTAGTAATAAGAATAATAATAATAATTACAAAGATTTCAATGCTTAAATATATGTTTTTTTGTGTTTCAGATAAAGTGGAGTGAAGTGGTTCTAGTGGTAAGTAGTTTTAATATTTCAAATGTTATAAATAAGGTTTCAGTAAAAATAATTGAATAATTTATTACTACTAAATATAACCAAACTGTACTCAGGAAAGCCAATGCACATTCATAGAGGTTCTTGGTGTCAATCAATACTAAGGGCGACAGAACCATAGAGTGAGTACAATTCTAAATCTATGGACAGAACACACAAGACTTTGAGGTGGCGACCGGCGGCGACTTAGTCGCTGATGTATGTCAATTAACGTTTAAATGCAGTCGCGAGGTCGTGATACTGTTGCGCGACTCTACTGCGACTGATTCAAAGAGTCGCTAAATCACGATGCGGCCGCAAAACCGCCGATCGCCGCGACTAAAAGTATTGTGTATGCTGTGGCCCTAACATCTAACATTTATGTATTACTAGCTACTACTAGTTTGATATATATTTCAAGCATTCATTCCTATATTTTCAAACTTACGCACTTGTATCTATAAGGTAATAAGTAATCAGTTTTTATTTCATAATAGAATACAACGAGGAAAATACAATACTACAATGACGGTATTATTAATTCCAAGATACCGAAGAGGTATATCACGTTCAAATGATACCTTCTGAGGCATGACAGAGACTGAAGACAGATGAAAAATTAAATTTAGAAAACCTTTAAATGTAAGGGAATTTAAAAATAGAATACAAATTCATTTTGATTACGAAAAGAGTTTGTACTCTATTTTTAACAAGTTCGTTTATAAATTATAGACAATGCGTAAATAAAATACGTACTCATTGTCCTGACAGCGCACCGATGTGCGGCGGTAGTTTCAGGTTTATAAACGCGAAAGTAATTTTAAAATTTACTGTTGTACTCTCATACGTTTTGCCAAGCAAAAACATTTTTACCTAATTAAAACCAATCCTTAGTATGAAAATGTGTGGCTATTTTCGTGTACAGATGCAAATTGCAGATGCAAATTGAATTGAACTCGTAATGAAAAAATATTAATCAAATCTGCAAATAGTTTTTACTCTATCGTTTTTAAGTATAGTTACTATAGGAGTCTCTCTCTATAGGAGAGCATACTCTACCTATAGGAGTAGTAAAAAATTACTATTTAAGTAGCTTTACTTACTTAGCTTCAAGTAATATAACTTATGTTATTCTTTTGTATTCTATAACATGCACAACAAAGTATATTTCATTCATTCTTGAAAGAATTTTATAAAGTGTGTATTTCTTGTACAAATAAATTACAATCAAAGAACTGTAAACAGGCACACGAAAGTAACTGGATGCAGTTACGTCAGGAATGTACCACCCAGCGCCGTTGTGCGACTGTGCAATTGTGCAATTGTGCAGTGTTTACACAAAAGCGAAGTTTGCACGATCCAGCCCCGTCGGGATTGTTACGGAGATTACAGAATAGGAGATGTCAGTCGAGTTTGAGGAGCGCTGAGAAATGCGAGGGAAATTCTTACTTTTGAAGTAAAGTAAGAATTTCCACTGGAAGCCGATTCAACCTGGATTTCTTAAGATTACGCGAATATTACTCGTTACAATAAAACAACAACTCTGATATTTGTAACATAACAAAATAATACTTTAAATAATTTCTTAAGGAGGATACAAGAAAGTCTTAGTTGTTACTTTATTGTCTTCTGCATAAGAAATCATTTAAAGTGTGTTGTGTTACGAATATCAGAGTTGCATATTCATATCACATATAAGACGTTCAAGAGTGATAACTCACCAGAGTTTGTAAGAGGTAGTGCCACGCTGTATGCTTGCATGCAGCCGAATTGGGCCGGCACGACCGGGGAGGTACCTCTCGCTTACACGAGACCGGCGTGAAGTGACAGCTGTGCTGGCGCGTTTCGTGCTGTGTGTAGTCGGTGGCCTATGGAAATGGAAGGAGAAAGGAGGGCTGCGCATCTGTATAACCTCTATGCGGATGTCTATGGGCGTCGGTAGTCATGAAAATGGCTCCGACTGCTCTGTTTGCCATAAAAAGGCATCATAATTTATCCACACACTGATCCCTCTCTGCTCTCTATGGCTAATAATAAAATAGAGATTATAACAATGAGGTATCAAATTGTGTAAGCAGTGAGCGGTCAAGCGTAACATCAAAGTAACGCTTTGACGAGCTTAAGCTGCTTACGGCTCTTGTGCGCCTTTCTCTTCAAAATCATAGTAGCGATTTAAAATTATATATTACTATAATAGTAGGTAAATGCTATGATGGAAAATATCAAAATTCTATTTATCAACTTGCAATGATTGCGTGCAAAGAAAGAGATTCCTTACACTGTCCCTGTATAAGACATTAGACTGCCTCCTGGTCTAGTGGTAATCGTGTTCAACCACAGACGTGAGGTCCCGGGTTCGAATCCCAGGACCAAAAAGTATTATTGAGATTTTTCAATTTCTAATAACATTCCCGAGTCTGGAAGTTGGCGGTGATACATACTGGGAGAGCTCGTTAAGCCGGTGGTCCTGCGCCTGATTTCTCACCGGTCGTGACGGACTGGTGTTCCATTGGAAAATGAGAATGAAGAAACAGAGAGTGCATTTGTGTCTGCGCGCACACTTGTGCACTATACTCTGTCCTGCGCAGATGGCGCGGACGGCAGCCATAGCCGAAATCGGCTAGGAGGACATTATTATTTATTATTATAAGACATCTAGTCATTGTCATTCTATAATGGGGTCATATAAATACGGTGTATTTCCCATAAAGTGTACCATAAAATTGTTGGGCCTGCTTGGCTCGCCATATTTATATTTTTTAACATAACATAAATATTTACGTAATATCTTATTAATATTATAAATGCGAAAGTGTGTATGTTTGTTTGTTTGTTTCTTTGTTTGTTTGTTACTCCTTCACGCAAAAACTGCTGAATTGATTTTCATGAAATTTGGCACACACAGAAAATTACTTAGATTAACACATAGGATAGTTTTATCCCGAGAAAATGTTCCTATGGGATGCGATGCGATGATTTTCCACGGTATCGAAATTTTAGCGGGTGAAACCGTACGATTATAAATAAATAAATATTGTACGTATATAATATAATGGAGATCCATTTCTACTTCGTCACCCACTCATGTAACGTAGTACTCTCGGTATATTCCTAACATAATGTACGACGAAACTAAACAGATTACTGGCAGAAGATATTACGAGGACATCCTCCGAGGGACTAAAACAATCACTGTTACAGACAGCAGCGAAAATCGAAATATCAATTTCAAGTACATTTATAAGAAGTATAATATTGAAACCTGATGACCGGAGAATTTACCGTAGTCTAAGCCACTACGCCACTACACAAGAATGAGCTTACACGAAGCCTTACTTCGTGTAAGCTCATTCTTTGCATTCGGCTGCGATGCAGCATAGTTCCTCCTTTTGTTAAAATCTGATTACGGTGGAAGTTGGAACCTCAGTGACATAGGCACGAAATCCCATATCAAGTAAACACATTTTAAATCTGTTTTAAATGTTATCTCCTTTGTTGATGACTCTACGTAATAACGCCAGCGAATCTATTTTTTATTTAATTTTTAGATATTTTGTCTTCTTTCGCGTACAAACTGCAGCGCACTGTATAAATGGTGTTCATTTAAAAACGCATAATATGAACTATCACGTCATATGACTCCATAATCCCTGGTGTTACAGCTGTCTGTGGACACGCTTGTTTGTTTGCCCTCTATTTTATTAAAAAATATTGCTTTTACTCTTAAATATTTTTTCATATTATTTTCAGCTTGGCGTGTGTCACTTTTGGGCAAACTCTCCATCCAATTCTCTCGGTTAAGCACCAGACAATCCTTCCGGAAGGTGTCCAGCTCGTGTGAATCAAAAATAAGAATCACTCTTAAATTTGACAAGTCCAAATAATATTCAGTTGTAAATATGACGAGGTAAAGCAATATTCAATCGTAAATATGACGGGGCAAAACAATATTCAGTCGTAAATTATGACGGGGAACATCAATAGTCTGTAGTAAATATGACGAGGTAAAAGAATATCCAAAAGAACATTTGACGAGATAAAACGATAAATATTCAGTCATAAAATGACGAAGCAAAACAATATTTAGTCAAAAGCATCACGGAGCAAAACCATATTCAGTGATAAGTGTGACGAGGCAGGACAATATTCAGTAGTAAATATGACGAAGCAAAAAAATATTCAGTCACAAATTGGACGAGGTAATGCAATAAGTATTTCTCGTCTCGGCGGAGAGCTCACACATTTGTTCATTCGCTACACCGCTCTCCGCAGTACTGCTTATCGCACTCGCTTGACCGAACTGAGCAGGCGCTGGGAGATGCGAGAATGTTCACGAATATTTATATGTTCAGTGAATACTTTAACCCTTATCTTTGGATTTTGGTGACTTGAATTCTGAGGCTTAAAGATTTGGCCCAATTGGCCCAATTCACCTCTAAAAGGAAACAGAGTCGGCAGGCAGCGCAACAGTTTTGTTGTCATAATTTTATAGTTTATCGTCATTTATAATATTGTATTTGTGAGTGCCTCTTTGCAGTCGCTAGAATGCCTTGCATGCTCTATACGCCTCTCTGTATAGGGATTGTATAGATGCGTTGTCCTCCTTTCTATATCTGCTAAACGGACTACCAGATTTGTACAAACCCCACATATAACATTTCGGTCTGTTTGTGAGATTCTGATGGCCCATATACGAGGGGGAGGAAAAGAGAGCAAAGTATCGAGTTTGTGCCAAGTTCGAAAACGAATGTAAATTAAAAATAAAAGTGTCTATAGGCGTAGTCATGAGAGGCTCCGATAATATCTCGTTTGTCCTCATACTATAAAAGATACTCATCACGTTGCCCACAAATTTGCGACGTAACCCTATCATTATGTGTAACTGATTGTAAAATTGATCCATGCCACTGACCTATCCCAATTATCCAGCCGATTATTGATTCAGCGCTGATTCAATTATATTACCTAACTTAATTTACCGTCCGTTAATTTATTAGGCGTCAAAAATATGTCAAAATAGTCAAATCATAATAAAATATAGACCATGTACTATGTACTTCCTAACAAGCTTCTATTACTGAAATAATAACTAAAATCGCCCACTACAGGAGCGATTTAAACAACAAAAGCAGATTTGTAGAAATATGAAGCGAAATCCTGATTACAATGAATAAAAACTAAATTAAAGTAAATTGTTATTGAGGAACTCCAATTACAATAGAAGTAAATTGATATTAAACATTAAACACTAGACCTCACGCGAGACTACTTATTGGTAATAAAAATATTTACTAGGTACTAACTAGGTATATAACTGTATTATCCAGCCCATAAAAGCTTTAGTAGTGTTACAATTACTTCGATTATTGCTAATCATATCAATTAATCGACCAATGAAATTATCGTTAGAATTTAGCGACATATTTGGATCTTTTGTGTCGTAGTTTTAGGGTACTTTGGAACATTATTTAGCTGCTCTTTCAAGTTCTATAAGGCTTTAATAATTATACGATTACTTCGATTGTTACTAGCCATATTATGTAATCGACAGGTGGTAGAACCGGAATTTGTTGAGAACCTTTTGTTTCTCGTTGCGTAGTTTCAGGGTATTTTTTTTAATTCACCTTCTCATACACTCAGTACGAACTCTTTCTCCGAAAATTCGAAAGGAAGCTTTTAATTATGTCTTAATTTTAAGAAATTATTACGCACTACAATGAAACAACTTTTAACGGAATTTTTCAAGGTTTATTTAATTAAATATTTTACTAGCCTGACAAATATCTAATACAAATCCTTTCTCAGACCTCACATTATGAAAAGAACCCTTGTAACAAATTTCATCTAGGTACAATAGTTTCGGTTATGCGTTGATATACAAGGTTGATAAAAGCGAGAGGCATTAAATGAAACCACATATTAAGTGTATCATTTCCAGGCTACACAACAAAAATCAGATCAAGCGGAACTATAGTTTAGCCTCAGGAATTTTTTAAAGTTGTTTCTCACTTTGTACACGCTGTACCTCAGATTGTATAAGTGAGTCAGTTTTGTTTTTTATTTTAATTAGATATAATTAATAGCTTTTAGATTCTCGAAAAATGTAATAAATTAGTAATCTGTTGATTCCGCTGTCACAGAATAAGCATGCCCTTTACTAAAACTAAAAAACTGAAGCAGATATTATGTTTATTATTAATAGTCCTAAAGACGATAACAGCGGCTTAAATCAATTCTACAATGGAAGTAACGTGTCACAACTAGTCATAAACAAACCTCTCAGTTTCGTCATCATTAATAATTAATTATTTAATTAATTGTACAATTGGAGCTGGCTAAGTACTCTGTACTGAGGGTCCCTTTATTTGCACTGGCGCTTCGCATGTCAGACAAAACAATTAGTCAAACAATTAGGGGGGTGGCTCCCCCCGCTAATGGATCTCTGGAATGTACACCGCTGTCTGTTATTTGATAATACTGTGTTATATAAAAATCGTGGAGACCAGAGTCTTCTTTGTCATAGAACATTATGCCATTCTGAGAATGAGTACACTTAGATGTATTTACTTACTAGCCCCTAATACAAGCTGTTGTTTATTTTTAATGGGAAATTTGAGTGAGAATAATATGAGTGTGAGAAGCGTTTAGCGTTTTCAACGAATTGAAGAGTAGGTATATATCTTCATTTCGTTGGAAACGCTAAACGCTCTTTAGTTTTCTCTTTTCTTCTTTTCTGTCTTCTTTATAACATTTATAATACACACATCCAAAAAGTCTAACCAACACATACATATTTCAATTTTACAATGTGTTTTGGTGTTAAATCCTTACCATTTTCTTATAAATAGATATTATTTTTAGTGTTTTTTGATAATTAACATATACCTACAACAGATACAACAATTATTGTTTTTTTATATCTCAATTAATAGGGGAAGGTTGCTATGATTGGACCACTTAACTTTAGGACATCCTATTTCTCGAAATATGACCAACAAATGAAAACCAATTGCTGGAATTCATTGCTTTTTGTGTAAATTATTGATATATAAATTATTGGCCATGAAAGTTGAGAGGTTTTACAGATATATTAACATAACTATTCAATGAGGAGTTGCTTTCTTTGGACCACCGTTCCCATGAATGGACCACTAAGTTGCCATCATTGGACTTAGTAACATTTGTATTAACGGTCCAATGAAGGTGACTCAAATGAAACACAAAATAAAAATTAGTTTTTTATTGAAAAGTTTTTATAATAATCATATATTTTTTTTGTCAACTTGGAAGGCTTCTCTTGACATCTTTGGGAGTAATACCAAACAAAGAATTCTTCATTTCAACAATGTGATCCCTTAATTCTTTCTTCTAATCTCCTTCTGATCCTATTATCTGAACTTCTTCCGCAGCGTTTTGGTTTTAACCGTTCAATCTTCTTTTTATTGAGGCTTTTGGAACGCCATAGACTCGATTCGGTTCATGTTATCCAATAGCTTTTTTCTTAAAAATTCTGCTACAAGTTTCATACCAGCTTCATTCCAAGAAGATAATTTCCATATCTTTTTCTCTGCCGACATTCTGGAATATACAAATATAATGAGTTGTTGTGTGTGCTGAGTTTGTTTCGCCGGTTCTTCTCAGGACAGGGCTAGGGTTGAACCGGTGGTAGAATTTTTTTGACGTTCAAAAAGCAATTTTTTAAATTCTATTTTGAATAAAAATATTTTGATTTTTGATTTTGATTGGATTTTGATTTTGAATCCGATTATAACAAAAAGGTAAGTAGGTATAAGGTATCTAGATACGTGCAATATAAAAATAGACAATACGAAAATCTATTTATTAACTTTGATATTACATTTTCAATACTGTACAATAATAATTCCATTTATATATTTTAATTTTAATTTTTATGTAAAAAAAAATAAAAGGTAAAAAAAATTAGTTTAGAAAATTTGTATATGTAACTATTGCAATATGAAATTCACACAGAGAAGAACATTTTTCAGAATAATACTAAATGAAAATAAGCAATTCGCTAAGTTTCTTTGAATGGACCGGTCCAATAATGGCGTCACCATTGTGGTCCATTGATGGCAACTAGGTATATTAACATAATGAAAGCGGGTATTAAAAAACGTGCAAAGTTAGGTAAAAAACTTCATAGTCTCTGTAAGCACAGATAAATTTGCTACTCGGACACAATACAATCATCAAACATGAATAAATACAATGCTACTTACATGGGTTTGCTGATGGCTCGATTTTATATCACGATCACCGCTGACACAAGTGCATACGTCACTACTTGCCACACGTCGCGAGGGCACTGAGGTTTGTCGAGGGGGCAAGGGGTGCTGTAAGGTTGCCTATCAACGTATTGAACTCGTTGTGACATGCATAGTTTTTGAAAAAATTAGGTGGTCCAATGAAAGAGCCGGTCCAATGATCGCAACCTTCACCTAATAATACGAGTAAGTACTGTACGTATGTAGTAAGGTGCCTTATCACCTAAACTTAAAAAAAAAATTAAATGCTTAATAAAAAATAAATGGTTGTACAAAAATTGCATAAATTATTATAAAGTATGGCCTATTCTGTTATTGAGAACCCAGAAAAGCGTTGCTGTGGCAATATTAATATCAAGGCTATTGCAAAAAAGCCTTTGTGTTAAGATGTACTTTATACACATGTCAAATAGGAAAGTACGTGGAACAAATAGGTACTTTATCTCTTAAAAAACCTACTTTTTGGTCTAATTCCTCGTCCTGTTCGTACTTTATTTATATACATACTTTAAAATGGAAGCACTTGGGGCCAAAATGACTGTGGACAGAGGGCATTTTCCAGTTCGGCATTTCCGTGTCCGTGGACAAACACCACAACATAAGATTTTTATATATAATATGATATGGGGAGTGACAGAGCACGAAGATGATGAATACCTGCTTCATAAGTTCTCGGAATATAAATTCGCGTATTTTACGAAATCCTTAATAAAATATTAACACGAAACGTCTGAAAATCCAACGAGCGCGTTAAGTAAATGTTTAAGAGGGAGATGCAGCCGTCAAAGTGAGTCACAGGGAATTCCAATGAGCTGGAATTTACATGGGCACCTGGAACTGGGGCAGCAGGGCGTGTGGGGGCGGTAATATATTTTGGTTGTTTTGTTTCAAAGATCTTCAGGAGATATTGTCATTACTTTACGGGTTTTAACACGATAAGATATTTATCTACACTAATGTTGTAACATTCTACTTATGTTTTCAATACTTGACTTATAATGACTACTGTTATAGCTCAGACAACAAAAAACTCAATTGACATTTTATTTTAGTA
>LUGF01019901.1:112450-124145 GCA_001625245.1 Calycopis cecrops
TGATACGGTTACGATCCCTTTCCGAGTTGATAAGTTTGCGATGAGCATTAGTAGCATCAACAATGTTTTTGTTTGTTTGTTTGTACCGATCGTTTCATTTCCATATTTTGCTACATTACAATCAAATTGTGTGCACGTGCACGTTGCGTGATGTTTAGAGAAGTGTCATGCTACATTATGCGTATGGGCGACATCCCACAAAGAATACGACCATGGAGGTACCTCTCGTATCATAATGTCGACGTTTAAAGCCACCGCACGCGTGTTACTTTTAAGATCGGCGATTGGCGATTGACACACTTAAAAATGCCGATCACGGCGATTTAGTCGCAAAGCGACTGCGAGTATTGTCGATCGAGTATCAAAATGCTCGATTCCGATATCGCGACTAAACGCAGAGAGTTGCTAAATCGCCGATCGTATCGCCGATATTATGTTACCGAGAGATACCTCCTGATATGGACTTGTTCGCGAGAGTCCAGTGGTTCACTGGGGCAATGGTGTCGCATTATCATAGCCTCTTGTTGTGTAGATGTTGATGGGTGTCGGTAATGAAGGCTCGTTTGTCCTCTCACGCCTAATGCTCTAATTACCTCGATGATGTACGCGAAATGGGCGCGACACGGCGTCAGAAATGTGCATACATTTGAATACATGAATAGCGAGCGCCGAGACTCAAATGATTCTTGTACAGTCCCGTTGTGCGCTGATAGACCTACTTCTTAGTAGTATTACTAATATATTTGTGAAGTCTGTATGTACGTTTGTTATTCTTTGACTCAAAAGTTACTTGATTACGGATTCAAATGAAATTTGTTATAAATATAGTTTTTTTTTTTATAGTACCTACCTATAACGAGGAAACCGAGCAAACTGACCCATTTTCATGACTACCGGCGCCCATAAATATTCGCATAGAGGAGACACATGCGTTGCCCTCCTTCCTCCTCCTCCCTCTATGGGCCACTGGCTACTTCCATACCACCCGAAACGCTTCCGCACAGCTTTTACTTTGCGCCGCTATAGTGTAAGCGAGAGGTACCTCCCCGGCTATGGCAGTCCAATTCAGCTACAGGCATGCATGCAGCGTGGCACTACCTTTTACTAAAAGATTACAATTTGAAATAACAGTAATACTTTTTATACCTAAAAAATCAACGGCTTTTATGTGGGTGAAACCCAGGACAAAGCCTAGTTATAATGATGAAGCCTTCATAGTGCGGCCGTGTCATAGTTATAAATAGAAGTAATAGTGAATGTGAAGCTGTGTTTTTTTTTTGCTAGATACGTTATGTAAACAAAAAACACAGCTTTACAAGGGCTCCCAATATTTTTATTGATTTCTTACGCAACACATATTTTTTTTTGTAAAGAATACCTCAATTTAATATACCTAGTGGTTGTGGGATTGTTTTAGGTCTCTTAACTACATAAGCTAGTACTAGTACCTACAACAGCCTAAGTAGCGTAAGAACAGCTGTGCTGTCGCGTTTCGTGCGGTGTGTAATTAGCCGGTGCCCATGGAAATGGGAGGAGAGAGGAGGACAACGCACTTGTATAGTCTCTATACGAATTCCTATGGGGGTTGGTAGTCATGAAAATGGCTCCGACCGCTCCTTTGTCCCCCTATACCATAAAAAATTACTTGTTACAGGTTCCTATTAGATAACGGAAATTTATATTTAATACTTGTTTAAAAGTTTAAGAATATTCATATATTTATGATTTTTATTATTGACATACATACGTACAATAGTTAGATAAGCGTCCCCGTCCTGGGTGCTCGAGCTCGCGACCTCGTCGGTGCTAATGTCTGTCGTAATTGTAATATTATAGAGTTTCTAACTTTGTGAGTTGGGCGTAATCTTAGTAAATATTCATCCTATGGATCAAATTATAACACAGAGAAAACGATAACGTTCAGGACTAACAAAGGCTACCTATATTATGTTCTAGCTATGTGATATCGTCAAATTATATATTTTTTTTAATAGCATAAGGGGGCAAACGAGCAATCGGAGCCTTTTAAAGACTACCGACGCCCATGGACATTCGAATGATAGTTACGCAGATGCGTTGCCTTCCTAGAATTCACCCCTTAGGGCCACCGGCTACTCACAAACCTGCCTGTGCCTGCCTAATTCCGTCGCATAGGAGGATGTAATGTCATGCACCATGCATGACACCTCCTCCTATGCAGCATGGCACTACCTCTTCCTAGAATATATCATAAAATCTATCACAAAGGAACCATTTATTTTTTGAACATGTAGGTAATATACAAGAACCTAATACATAAAATATAACACATCAAATATTTTCTAGACCAAAAATGTTAAAAGCTCGCAACACTCAAGCGGGAATCGATAACCAAGAACGTCGCGAGCTTTTGTAAAATGCATAAGCTTTGAAAGCTGCGCGCTATCTGATGATGCGTCAGCAGTTTTAGATAAAACGTACATGACCCTTGGCCCCGACGAATATAGAGCTTTTATCTGTTACTTTTATAATACGAGGACCTCTTCACAACCAACACAACCTCATAGTGTGTGTGCGGTTTAGGTTTATTTAGTATAACTTATCGCTATGATAGCATTGCATCTTTCTGATATTAAAAATGCTATAGTTTGACTTGGACACTATAAATGTAGTTGAAATTTGACAAAGATATGGATTGCAAAATCTGATCAAATCAGATATACTTGCGAATGTGGAGGGGTGTGGGTTCCGGCGGATACCGAGACTGAAGTACTGTGACCAGGTGGATCGGGCGCTGGCCGGAGATCGAAGGTGGCGGTGAGAGTCCTCGCAACCGGCGTATTTGTATATAGAGAGTTATGGATTCAGAGTTTGAAATTTAATTGTGTAAGGATCGTTATATCTGGATGTGTGTACTCTCTGTGATGGCGTGGAGAAGTTATTGAATAATATAATAGTGAAAATAAAATGAATTAAAAATAGCTTTGTTTTTGTCAATAATACTATATACTTGTATAATTAAATAACCAATTAAAATTAAAAGATTAATTTGAAAAACAAAAATATTTTAGGTCGTACTTTATCCCACAAAAACGTTTTTAAAACCTCGTTTTAAATTAGAAGCAAACCGAACGCTAAGTAAATGAGTGTATTACATGAGTGTACGCGAATAGAACCACTGAGAATAGCTACGATTTCATATGCACATATACAATATTAACATATAAATGCACGCTGCTTCGTGTGTGGAAAACTTTTCTAAAGTGCTCTCGACGATTGAAATAAGTGCACCAGGGACTGCCGTGGAACCTTCTGGAACACAATAACTGAGCCACGTGTACTTATCGCAGCCGATGACGAGGAAATAAAATGTATTGGAGTGGTCTCCAAGTTCATTAAAATTTAAATTGGGTCGCTACGTGGATGTATGTGGCCAAAATATGATTAATTAGCAAAATTTATGGATAGAAAAAGGTAAATTGAGGGAGGGAGGATATAGGAATTTGAGTCTTAAGTGAGTCTAGTCCTAGGATCAGTTTCGATTATTTAGATTCAATTCTCATTTTATTGTCTTTCTATTGGGCGCAGAAGTTTAATGTTATTTACTCTTAATGTCTTAAAGTCTCGCTTTTTGCTTTGATTTTACTGTTATTTTTGCACTTTAACAGTAATTTTTTTTCTTAAATAATAAAAATATTAGACTTTAGAAAGTATATAAAAAATCTTTAGAATTTTCTAAACGATGTTGATAATGGTTTTTATATGATTTGGTTATTAAATACGGAACAAAAAAAGACCGTAGAAATAGTGTGAAGAAATAGCTGAATTAAAACAAAACGACCAGGAAGGTACATGTTGCTTACATACGACGTGACAATGGCTATGCCGCTTAGTGCGGTTTGGTGAAGCTCGACATCGGTGCGGATGTTGATGGGCGGCGGTCTGCACCAAAACATTCCGACTGTTATTTTAGCCTGTTGTATATGTAACCCGATAGTGATTACTGTTGTCTATAATTGTGAGTGAATACTCCTAATTGTTTTTATAAACGAAGTCCAATAAGTATTCATTGTAAAGGGCAAGGGCCTGACGTCACTGTGTACGTTGGGCCGTTGGTAGTACGGTCACGTGGTCAAATAAATACCAACTTGCGGTTTCATCTTTCTCGCTATTTTTACTCACCATTACAAAAGAGTATCATCAAGTAATAATACATACAGATAGGTACTTATAGAAATGCTTTATTTATTATCGAGTATTTGTATGTTGATGAACACGTATTGTATATTTATGTATATTACGAGTATTTGGTATGTACATTGTACGTATGTAGAGCTTTATGTTCACTGCATTGTTTGCATTTTCCATTCCTCAAACACTTTTTACCTTAGCAAATTATACATTGAAACATCTCTCGACAATTGCTCCATCTCCGTTGTTTTGCCATTATATCTGTGCAGTAATTTTTAAGTGTTTTGAACTCATTAATACGCTATTAAAGTAGTGAAAAATGAATGATATTTAAATGCCAAGAAAAAGTTCTAGCTTTCGACGTGCAATAATCAAAAACATAATTAATTACACTACATATATATTGTAGGTACAATTAAATGGCCGGTCCTTATTATATTTATTGTAACAAGAAATTAATAAAGTCCGTTCATAAAATTAAAATATTTTGCACCGAGAAGTTTATTTCATTTCAAAATGGCGTGCCCGTAAATTTATGAAAATAATGGGCTTTAATTATATTTTCCGTATTTTTTAATAAAGAAACCAAGAGCGACTAAACACGAAGAAATTCTATACTAGCAATATCCTATGAGAAAGTTTTTTTGCTTACTTTTTTACTTCAAACATTAACATCATTGGTGATCAGCGAGCCAGACATTTCGTGTTTTTAATACCGAGATACTATTGTGTTGAACCTTCGAGATTAAAGAAAATAAAACTATCCGCGGGTCGTAAGATACGATACGATGTCTAATAATAATATGAACTAAACCATTTAACCGTAAGGATTTACACAACACATCAAATCACATCACTGCTTATATCTCCGTTAGCCATCTCTATCAGAAGGGAGGTGGGAGGGAGGTAGGTAAGGGTTCTTGAATGACATGATACTTGTTCAGAGTAAGTGCCATTGCTGCATGGTAGTCGTATTGGGCCAGCACGATAGCGGTACCACTTTCTCACGCGATACCAAAACTAATCTAGCCCACTATGGTGTTACGTAAAGTTTGTAAACTTTCTTTAAGGCAACACGACTGGAAATGTCTACCTTTAGTAAGAGGTAGGGTTGCTGCATTGTAGCGGAATTGAGCCGGACGACCGGGAGGTACCTCTATCTGTATGCTGTCGCGTTTCATGCGGTTTGTAAGTAGCTGGCCCGTTTGAGGGGAGGAGAGAAGCGCTTGCCATCTGCACAATCATGACGATGACCATGATAGGCTTTGGTAGTCGTTAAAAGACTGCGACATTTGTCCCATTAAACGATAAAAAAGCAGCACTTCTCTTTTAATAGATAAAACTTAACCGCATATAGGTATACAGCATACTTTTGCTTTGTGTGAAGAGGACATCGCTTTATAAAACAAAAGTTCTAACAAAACGGTCTGTTCGTTGACCCTGAGCAATAAAATGAAAAATGGTATCCGTTTAAATGTGAAAATAAATCGCGTTGGCCTCTACAGTGATAGTTTAAAGTGGTCCGCGACCGCCGCTACGTCTCCAACTTTGTCTCCACGAAATTGCATTACACGTCGGCGCCTCCGGAAACGCAATCTGAAGCCTCCGCTAAATGTGAAAACTTTTACATTTAAAACAATATATTGTTTTAGCTTGTTTGCGAAAAACAAATTTGTGTTTGGTATTCGTTTATGTTTGAATTTTCAATTTGTGTAAAAAATTGTGTTAGGTGGATGGTATTCGAAATTCAAATTATATATTCTGTACGTTTTCTGAATTGTTTTCAGGATGAACGACTCTCGTTCATTGTTTAATATTTATTAAATTTATTTTCGAATGCGTATTGAATTTGAAAAACCTTTTCGGTCAAAACCTCCATGCTCTTATATAGTTTTGTCATAAAAATATAAATGTAGGGGCGAATAAATTTTGCTCAATTGTATCACAGATAATTTACCAAGAAAATGTAACGTAGCTCAATTTGTTACGCATTTGATAGCATCCGAGTATAGTAGCCATCTCTTTTGTTGACCGTACGTCATTGTTATCTTGCACGATCTCTGCTCTGATGGAGGAAACTAGAATTCTTGCTACTCTTCCTATTTTCCTTTTATTTGAATTCGTCGACAGACTCATGATGCTAAAACTAGAATTACCCTCGGACTCTAGGCGGAGATTCTACAACATACTGGCCGCTGTCGGTCCTGGAAATATAGAAGTAGCAGCAATGAGTGAATTTGGTGATCCCGAATAAGGAAAACATATTCTTCTGCTTGTATTGGCTTATTTTGTGAAGTTTCTTCATGTTTACCATGTCTTTGAACAGACCGTTTATAACAAATTTCCATTTTAAATTCTGTTAACGAAATCAATTTCCCGCCATCAAATAACTACAGTGACAGTTTTATTCAGCGCCGGGACTTCACGTCCCCTACGGCCGGACTCGAGCGTAGTTCATTTATTTAGCTCTCGACTCGAGGGCACATTTATAATAAAAGTTCGATCCACTTTCAGAGTATACGAGGTCCGAAGTGGTATGTGGAAACTGGGTTAAAGTAATAACATTTTTTCTATAAACTGAATAAAGACCTTGTTCAATTCTGCTCCTGGGTTTATTGCGCAGTGGAAGACAATTATTATATATACACAGGGCTCAATTCAGAAAGAACTTTGTCTGCGATTACGCAGAGCTAAATTAAATTTAAATAGGTGCAAGTACCTTATGTGTCTTGTTGTGCTGTATGGTTCGGCTTAAGATACATCACATTAACCTATAAAACCTATGGCCATAAATTTCAAGCGTGTACTGAGATATACTTAGCTTGTCACCCGTAAAGCACCAATCCGCCGACAATGAATCTTCTTAGGCAAGCCTCGTCAAGCGGGGTATCAAAGTCTTTATATTCAACTTTACAAACACACAGGTTCAAATACTGGCCCAACAATTAATTTACACTCCCGATAATATTAACAGGGAAAACAACACGTAAATTATTATTAAGTATCACAACTCAAATCATAATCGCAACAAAAGGCGTCTACGTTACAAATTCAAGACGCGACCGATATAGCGTAAATCAAAGGCGAGAGCGTAATCTCTCAAGCGATGCCAACAAGCAATAGGCGTAAGCAATAGGCGTAAGCAATTAATAAGTATGCGACCGATCTCAACGACATGCAACAACATGGCGTCTAACCTCCAACTCACGCGTCGCGACAACTCGCCCGGTAAGCGACCGAACCGCCTCTGGCGGCCCACACCGGTATTACAATATTGATTACGCTGAACACGCCTAGATGGCATCACATGTGGTTCAGAACAGACCTGTTTTGATAAATACTTCTCTCAATAAACTTGAAGATATAGGTTGTGCATTGAATTTACAACAGACTAGGTGCTACCCGCGGTTTCACCCGCGTAAATTTTGATCCCGTGGAAAAGAAAATCATCCCATGGCATAACATAGGAACATTTTTTCAGGTTTAAACGTGTGATAAGAATGTGTTTATACAAGTTATTCTCTATGTGTGTGCCAAATTTCATGAAAATCGGTTCAGCGGTTTTTCCGTTTCGCATTAATAATATTAGTAGGATATATTATAATAGGGTGCTGAAAGCTGTGACAATCCAACTGATCCACCAAATAACAAATAGACGGCATATGGCGCTCCCTGTATTACGCACCTTATTTATTTCTTTATATCAGCAATAGGCGCCATACACTGACCAACAAAGCGCACTAACATACGTACAGCTATGCAGATGCATTCCCTTCCCTCCTTCAACATTGTGAATGAGCAACCTTCCCTCCTTTATCGTATAACAACAAGAACAACCTGTGTCACAAACTGTACAAAACGCGACAGGAAAACCATCACTTACCCCGATACCCCGGGGCACTGCTAGTCCTACTAATATTATAAATATGAAAGTTAAATATGAAAGTAGGTTTGTTTGTTTGTTCAGCACGTCTTCACGCAAAAACTACTGTACCGAATTTCATGAAATTTGGCACACATATTGTACTTACCTAACTGTGATAACTTGGATTAACACATAGGATAGTTTTTATCCCAAAAAAATGTTTCTATGCCAGGGGTTGATTTTCTATTTTCCACGGGACCAAAAATTTACGCGGGCGAAACCGCGGGGCACAGCTGCTGCTACATGAACGTACGTCGTACAGCATCCCCGTGCACAGTGGAATGCGTCAATACATTCCTGAATACACAAAAGCTGTACAAATGCCTGGTGTTTGTCCTCTAAAGTGTTTTGCGTGTCGGTTCTATTGAAATTTTTGATTGAAAACTACGAAAATATAGAAAAACTAGCTGCGCCCCGCGGTTTCACCCGCGTAACTTTCGATCCCGTGGGAATATCGGGATGAAAAATAGATGTTGGCCGATTCTCAGACCTGCTCCATATGCTCACAAAATTTCATGAGAATCGATCAAGCCGTTTCGGAGGAGTATGGCAACGAAAACTGTGACACGAGAATTTTATATATTAGATAGTGATGTAGTAGTTTAGCCAGTGCCTATGGTATAAAATGTTTTTATACCTTGCTCGTGCGATACCGGAGTAAAGTGATTGTCACATATCGTCCGGTGTGTGTTTCCGTTGGCACGGAGGTAGGAAGGTGTGCAAGTGGCAACGCATCGTAAGTATAACCTATACGATCCTCCTATTTTTCCTCCGGACGTTTTTGGGAGTCGGTAATAAACAGAAAGCTTGTGGTGTTATGTCATTAAAGAAAAGAATACAAATATGGAGATGGTTGATCACTTTAGCGTATATAGATAAAATAATAGTCTTTAGGATAAATAGAAGAGATTAAAACAAGATATTTCGATGAGCAATGAGCATTCAGCCAAGAACCAAGTTATTCTTTAGATATTTTGGTTTTTACGCCGAAATGACTAACCTTCTATTTATTATTATTTGTTTGGCATAAAACTGAATAGAAATGTAGTATATCTATATATATAAAACTCAAACGTGACATAGCCAGCTATCAACGCACAGCCCAAACCGCTGGACGGATCAAGCTGAAATTTGGCATCCAGGTAGATGTTACGACGTAGGCATCTGCAAAGAAGGATTTTTATAAATTCAACCCCTAAGGGGGTGAAATAGGGTGTTGAAGTTTATATGGATTTCTTAAAAATTAAACGCGGGTGAAACCGCGGGGCACTGCTAGTTTACTATATAGCTGTAACTGTATCTGAGAATCAGGCGTAAAAATACTTAAAGAAGATTAGTCATTAGGCGTGAAAGAGGAAAGTGGCAAAGAGGTAGCTTAGTAGTTATAAAGTTCATTGCTAATGTCGCTTTGTAACTTACATCGATAGGGGCCGAGCACGAGACACAGAGATACTTTAACTGTCAGAACTCTCGCCCTAGTTAGAGAGGTATCTAAGTGAAGTTCGCAAAAATTACACTCATTAGTACTGGTTAACCCGCCAGTGGGCGCGCAACTTTTCGTGACAAACAGTCGCGCGTGGGTCGAAAAGTGAGCGTGACCTTTTGAATTTACTAATATTTAAAAAGAAGTCGAACAAAAATCGAGGCACTGGGTCTTTTTGACCCATGCGCACTCACTAGCGGGTTATTATTGCTTAAATTCTAGATATTCAATAAACAGTTGCCAAGCGGTTTTGTAGATAGAGAGACGCGATCGCCCTAGGCGTTAGGTTTCTTGAATTAATGAGTGTATAATAAACGTTAGTTTATCGAAAGTTGTTATTTTCAAAAAAAAATCTCATAATGATATTTCAATGATTAATCTAAAGATTCGATTCAATTTATAAAAGCATACAGTTCAGATCAGAAATATTTTTTTAAATTCTTTTTTTATACCTATCTCTATGAATTTCACAATGACGTAAAATTATCGTCGGCAAACTGAGTTTATAGACAACCAATCTTAATAGTATATGGCCCATTGGGAATTATTTTTTATGGCCCAAAGATATGCGCAAATATTTGAAGATGCGAGGCTGTATTCCCTTCCTCCTTCCAATAGTTCAAGTTCAAATAAGATAATATAATGGATCTCCGTCATTTCACAGATCAAAAGCAGAACAAAGGTTTATGGTGTCGTGATTCGGATTCAGATTTGGCGGGTTTTTTTTTAAATAATTTAGCCGGGGTTAAATCTCGGGGCTTAATAGGTTAATCGGGAGACAATTAAGCCGTCTCGTTACTATAAATATCCATATATCTGATGGAGATATAGATTTGTGATGCACGATACATGATATAGAAAACAAATATATATTGTTTATGATACAAAAAAAACATTTTAATCCCAAAAATTTTATGTTTCTTATGTGTCAGATTTAACGCGGACGAAACGACGATACGTAGATTAGCTACAGAAGTACTAACTTTAAATAAAAATGTAAACGTGCGTCACAAAATATTTAAAATTCAATAAAACTGCATTGAAAATAAGGGAAATGAAGTAAAATCTGAACCTGTTTTCCTGTTATCCGACAATGTTTTATAATTAAAAGCGTGAAATCCATTGTACTTGTGAAGAGTATTAATTATATGCCGGCGGTAGTGTAGTAACCCGTGTGCATTGTACTGGGCGCTTCGTGGAACTGTGACCTTATTTACTGCTCTCGACTCTTAAAGTACATAATTAAATTGAAATAATAATTTCATTACACGTTGCTGATAAATTATATTTATAGGGCTCCGTTTTCTTAAAAGAAGAACCTTTAAATGACTACTTTATGTCCGTCTGTAAGTACGTACGTCAAGACAACATAGTCCTCGATACCCGTGACAATGCAAATAAAGAGAAAAATCTAAAACTCGGTAATTTGAAATTTTCACAAAAAAAGATGACAAACTAAAAATGTACCTACCTATGTGTGTATTGTATTGTAAGTGTTAGTCCGACCGCAAATTTTAGAGTTCCGTACCTAAAAGATAAAAACGGAACCCTATTACTAAGCCATCCGTCCGTCCGTCTGTCACAAGGCTGTATCTCATAAGCCGTGATAGCTAGAAAGTTGAAATTTTCACAAATTATATATTTCCGCTGCCGCTGTAAAAACAAACACTAACAATAAAAAATTAAAACATTAGGAGGGGTCGCCATACAATAGACGTGTTTTTTCATATTTTATTGCTCAATATTAATACACAGTTAGCGGTAGACGGTTGCGAAGTAGCGGCCTGTGATGTTAACGATGGTACGGAACTCTTCGTGCGCGAGTCTGACTCGCGCTTGGCGTTTTTGTATTTCACAAGTTGTCAACCACTTAATCTCTTTAAAATAAAATATGTATATTTTCTCCAATACTGATACACAGGCGAAATATACAATACAAAGGATTATCTATCGGCTTAACGGAAACGTAGATATCTGTACACAATTTCTATGAGTGGAATATTCTATCCTCTTTGATAACCGCATCCCTCCTCTTGAACTACAAATAGATAAACCGGATGAGGCAGGCCATGCGTCGATAGCTTATCCGGTATTTTCCGGTTTAGCATTCAATAACG
>LUGF01019901.1:130392-146646 GCA_001625245.1 Calycopis cecrops
ACAAATTCCTCGTGACCTGTTCCCAAGGAACGAGGATTAATTAACCCAATTTTAATTTTTTTTGATGCCATTACAATATATAAAATAAAATAATTAAATAATTTATATCGAAGTGGTTTTGAACTAAACCATTAGGAGCTTGCTAGCTATGCGCTTGTCTATAAGCGTCAAGTAAAGTAAGTCGGGAATATGCCTCCGACTTCTTCTTTTGCTCCTCTATATAAAAAATGTAAACGGTAGTGCCATCACTCTATTGCAGCCAAATCTTGTGGAACGATCAAAAAGCCAATAGACCAGCTTAACCACGACTGTGGTAATGCATAAGAACGTTGGCAGTCACCAAAAAAAATAATGTTTTTTTGCAAATAAATTCAACTGAGGGGAAGGTACGAGGACAACGCAAATTATTGTTACTATTATTTTATGGGCATCGGTAGTCATGAAAACTCTAGTTTTTCCCAATAATCTTGATAAAAAAAGTGTATATATGCTTGAGACCACACAACAGAAGTAAAATTAAAAAAAAAGTTAATCTTAATGATTAACAAAAAACATGTATATGATAAACTTTTAAATGAAAAAGAATCAACTGTTAATACATGGCAATTGTTCCCCTGTGTATTAAAAATAAACATTGGTAATTCTATTTTCAAATCAAATTTGATTTAAGAACTATCGAAGCTAGATTCTGAAGACAAATTCCACCCTTTGGGAATGTTTATCGTAGAACATGTGTTTCTCGACGCAAACAAGCGACAAACGCTTCAAATATTCCAAACGTAATGCAACGCAAATATCCAACAATGAGTTCGCATCCGGTGGAACCTTGAATTGGAGTGCGCCAGTGCTATTTTTACGCACTCCATTCAAATGTTATAGCGCGTGGGCCGCGGATCGGCAACGGTTTGACATTATCTGTCCGCACTTCGTTTATTTGTTATCTGTGGAAATTGCGTTTGGGTAATTTCGTGCGTTACACAATGACGCTATTTAAATAACAGATCGACAGAGGAATATTTAGACGAGCTGAATTACTGAATTGTACAAAAAACATCAAGCTCTTGTCAATCAAGTGCATGCACACTGTGAGACAAAACAATACAATGATACTTTAGGAGTTTGCTACAATCACTTTTTGAAGGAAGTCCCCGTGTACAAAGTTAATACGAAAGTAACTCAACCCTTTTAGTATACTTTAAAGAGACAAACGAGCAGCTTTTCGATGACTTTACACCATCAATTTGCAGATATGTCGCCCTCCTTCCCCTCTCTATTCGGGCCATCGGAAACCTCTCCTATCGCATTAAACATAGCCACTTCCTAGCCCCCTGGCGGCCGCAGTGAAGCATAGCAGAAGCACTGCGTGTGATCGTTATCTTTTCGCTCAATATTCGCAAACTTTTGTCCAGTTCACAGTTAAAAATGTTTAATTTTTGAAGTAAAACTTCAATAAGCGCGCTTGACTTGGGGAGTAAGCAGACGAGAGCGTTACAAATATGTGTGATCAAAGTCAAGTCAATTCAGTTAAAAAGGAACCTTAATTCAATCGATTTAGTGTTGATTATTTAAAAAAGTGTAAAGTTTGCTTAATTTTAAATTCAATGCTATAAAGTACCTACATTTTTCAACGTCCTATAGAAATCACCCGTTGATAGAAATTCGATCTAAATCTGTGATTTAAGTGAAACTATTTGCACTAAAAAAATTAATGTCATATAACATATTAAGTCATTGTAACTACGGTAATGAATTCAGTTTTACTTCAGTTGTGAGGTAAAAAGCATACACATTTTTTTTGGAAGTTAAGAAAAGTGTAAAAGAGGACATTTTCCTTGTCGGCTGTGCCCGTACTCTCCTATGCATTAAAAGCCTCTGAGAATAATAAATGAGGAGAACGTGTGAATGTTGTATCACCCAGTTCTCTACGAGGTGTTTTGCTGTGGAACGTTCTTTTAATACAAATAAGTAATTCAGGTCAATTACCTCTACTAAGTAGAAGCGCGTTCGTAGGTAATGTTGTATGTATGAGACTCATCAAGTGAGGGTGTACATTTTTAAAGATGTCCACTGTGGGTTTGCGATTTTATGGTGGCCTTTTGGAGGAAATGATGTAAGGAGGGCAACGCACCTGCAAATGATTATGCGGATGTCTCTGGCTGTCGGTTGTAGTTTTAAGCCTCCTATTGCTAGTTTTCCCTTATACTATTAACCGCTGTTTTAAGTACGTGGAAGCTTTGTTTATTGGTTATGGATAAAAAATTATAAAGAAATATTTGTAAAAGGGGTCGTCAATTTACTAACTAATTAGGTAAATAATTTCTAACTTTCTACCTTAATGCAACGTGTGACATTTTCACAACTTGATAGAAGTTCTGCAATTATGACTGGACAACATCTGTCGGGTCAGCTACTGTTTGATAAAAACGTTAATATTCACCAAGTTTGTGAAATAAATTTGATCGTTTTCCGCGAAGGGTTTCCGGGAATTTTATTACGATTCTACATTTTCGTTTGTTTTAACTTTACTTTCGAATCCACCAATAGAAAATAAAGATTACTTTCGAGGTATTTTTCATTTTCCGAAACATAAGCCGCTTATAATGAATATACTAATTTGACTTTTCTTTTGTTTCAGATTTCTGAGAATAATGTTGAAAAGTTAAGTGTGCCTGTGTAGTGTTTTCTATTTATCCCTTTACGTGTGTGTGTTACAATGCAAGTTCGGTTCTAGATTTCAATTTGATAGTGATATAAAATCTGTGTCGCGTGCCCGAAACGAAATGTACTTAGTTCAGTTTTCTAGCGTGCATTTCTAGATATTTGTTTCGTGAGTTTAGAGAAAATGTCGTCTCGGTCGGGACCGCGCGGCTCGTCCGTGGCCACGAGCCAGCGGAAGCATCGATCCCGGTCCACGCCCCGGTACGACCTTGAGAAGAAATCCAAGAAGAAAGACATCAAGTCCACCGGCTCTACGAGTATGGTCTCTATTCCCAACAGCATAAAGCTGACTATGCTCAACAGCGGCCTCATTTCTTTAGGTGAGTTTTATTATAACTCTCCCTGTTTTTATTATTATAAGGTATAAGTTGATTATGAGTATAATTATAATTACTTATTATGCGTTATAAGTTTCTTATATATGTTTATCATTGTTGTTTTATAAATCATTTAGTACTTTTTTTAATCTTTTCACTTCTTCACTTGCTTGTAAATTTTGGTGGTGCGTAAGTAGCCGGTGGCCCGTGGAGGGTGGAGGGAGGTAGGGGGGCAACGCATGTGTGTGACGTGATGAAACTATGCGGATGTCTATGAGCGTAGAAAGTCATGAAAATGGCTCTGACTGCTCGTTGTAGGTACTATTAAAAAAAAAAGAGGTTCCAAAAAAATTACAATTATGTACAGTAGGTGATATACATACGGTATGTAAGGATAACGATAAGAAATTTTTCAACGTAATATTATATCAACTTCTTTTTTATGGTATAGGGGGGCAAATGAGCAGTCGAAACCATTTTTATGACCACCGACGCCCATAAACATCCGCATAGAGGCTACACAGATGCACTACCCTCCTTTCCATCCTCCTACATGGCTTATTTACGTTTATCAGATTTTTAAAGGTAATAGGAATCTTGTTAAAAGTTTAAAATTATAGGGTATTACGAGTTGTGAAAATAAGATTGAAGAGTTGGAAACTCCAACAGATGTAGGAGTTTCGAAGCGGAGACAACTTGCGAGCTGCGGACCAAATATTATATTAATAATTTATAACTCCGTCGTGTAAAGTTGCGAGCGTACGTAAAGCCAGGGCTCAGTTGTATGTTGGACTTTGGAGCCAAGTTCAAATCTGATGTGCAGTCAAATTTAACGGCATTGTACCCATGGAACACCTTTGCGTTACTTTTTGAAGTAAAACTTTTGTACGCGCTTGACTTGTGGTGTAAGCCGGCGAAAGCGTTACAAAAATCACACATGGGGCGGGGCCGTGGAGATGCCAATGGAAGTTGTCATCCAAATTCAAAATTCAAACTCGATTTGAGTGAAACTTTTATGTATTAAAAAAAATTTAATATCACATGTTATGTCACGGTAACTATGGTAATGAAAATCAATAATTAAGTAAACTTCAGTTGTGTGATCTAAAGCATACACTTTTTTTATTTAGTAGGTGCACTTACTAGGTGCCACTTAGTGTAAGAAGTAGTGACGATGCCACATCGCAACTAAGGTGGAATCAAACCGGCTTGATGTGACAGCTATGCTGTCGCGATTTGTGCGAAGTCGGGTGTTCCAATAATATTAATATCACCCGGTAGGGTAACAGGACAATACATTACAATAATTTGGATTATCCAAGTCGATAGTGGTCGGTAGTACCACATATTTAGTGTATCATTTCCAGGCTACACAACTATTAACAGATCAATCGAAGCAATAGGTTAACCACAGGAATTTTAAAAATTTTTTCTCACTTCGTACACGCTGTATCGCAACTGATCGCCGACTATGGCCGGCCGGGGTCATTCACCCCGTGATCGCTGTAGTTGCCCGGTACAATTTTTTGCTATTTAACATGCTTGAAAAAAATATTTTCGTATGCTTGTCGTAAACTTTTTTTTAATAATTTCATATTAACTGTACACTGGCACTCATAGTATAAGTGGTTTCATTTAATGCCTCTCGCTCTTATCAAGCCTGTATAACTCAACAGAGTACCAACAGATACGTAAAGACGTCGGAAATAAATCGAAGCGAGTGATATATCGCCGGCCAACACTACATAGGGAGGACTCATACATATTCAGCGATCCCTTACCTCAGCTGGATATAAGCCGTACCTAGTAGATGAACTAATGTATTTTATAGTATCGTATTCAAAGGGTTATCAGTACAGGGATTGGCTCATAATGCGTCATGAGATAGGTATCATCTCTCAACTCTGATGTGTCACAAGAAAAAGGTTTTTTAGCCTGAAACAGGATTTTTTTCTTCAGGGACACATGTAATAAATACCTTATGTAAAAAAATATTTGAAACATAGTCTATAAACTCCGTATGTAAGCTGTTGAAATAGTTTATAATAATTAATTTATAATATCCATATTAATATTACAAAATATGCGAAAATGTGTTTTTTTGTTTGTTTGTTTGTCCTTCTCTCACATTAAATCGGATCCACGAATCGATGTGATATTTAGTATGGGGATAGTTGAAGGACTAGAGTGCCATCGGCACCTTTTTATCACGAAAAAACACCAAAGCCGCGGGTAACAGCTAGTATCATTATATTTTCTTCATAACGTCAAGAATCTTTGTAATTAGTTTTCGCGTTCAATAATTACAAACACGACTTTGGATGCTGGATGGGGACAGCCGCGAACCTTTTAGGGTTAGATTTATGGGCTCCTCCAGAAGGGCCAAGTCTTAGCGCCCTGCGCGGAAGTGGATGATGTATGAGTCTGTCAAAGGATTGGGTAAATAGCTTCAGAGTACCTATGTGTGCGTGTGCCTGTATGTGTGTGTATCCATGTATGTTTTACTATATAAAACAATAACATCAACACACATACACGCCTGTCCTCTGACGGAGCAGCCAGAGAGTACGGAGTGACACGTGGTACGAGCAAGTGCGTGAGGCCACTTGACTTGTTTCTTCCACATTCATAACCCTTCGTACATACACGCCGTTTGCGAAGACTTCACGCCATCCTCTGACAGTCGGCCACTGGCCGTCATCCTGACATAATTTATGTAAAGACGTGTCAGAAATTACGTTTTCTATTAAATTCGTTTATGCAAACGGCCAGGAGAGGACAGGGAGGACGGCAACGACACACCGCATCTCTTCAAAGCAACACAGCGGCCAGCGCTTTATGGTTCACCTCGTTTACGTCACGAGGAATTTTAACTTCAGAATCGTGTCCATTCATAAGAAGCAAAACCGTAGTTGGTTGTTTGTGTGCGTTCCGCCATCTTCAATACCAAGAATTTACTATATAACAACTCCTACACACACATCGATGTATTCCTGAATGAACATTTGTGTTCGATTACTCACATCACCAGAAATATTGAAGTATTTGTACGATTCCGACCAACGAGTTCGCAGAAAATTTGTCATTATAATGTCATTGCATTGTATTTGAGTATGACCAAGGCTTAAAGGTATATCTTTGAATTAATTAAATTTTCTTACATCCCTATACATAATACTCGCTGATACCCGCGGCTTCTCCTTCATTTCGAGCCCAAATAGCATCTCTCCGTTGATCCGATTTAATATGAAAGAAAGACAAAGAAACAAACAACCAAACACACTTTCACATAATATTTATATGGATAAAGGCGCAAAGAGTGCCTAACGGGTCCCAAAAACATAAGTACACATTCTTTTGCATGTGTTGGGTCTTTCTCTTTATCCCAAAGTACCATCGGAAACTTACAAACTGGAAGAAAAGCGTCGTACAAACCACTCACGGCACTGCCTCTTTTAATAATACAACAATGATATAGTCGATAAATTGTCTGCTATTGTACTTTACTAATAACCCGTGCTGTGGCTCCTCTGACGTAATCAGTATCATAAACAACGTCCACAGCCACTCACAAGCGAGCTGCAGTGGAACATTAATATATTGATGATATAATCTACGTTCATTAATATTGGCGCAGTTGGTCACGTCACGGTGCGCCTCTATGTAGAACTCTATGTTGCAGGTTCAAGTCCATCTATATTATAGAGATATAGTTTCGTACTGACATATTATACCGGACTGTCTCAAGACAGAGACAGTCCGGTATTCTCATGTACTCCTAAGAATCATGTACCCTTCCCCTTGAGACAGTCCGGTATTCTCATGTACTCTTAAGAATCATGTACCCTTCCCCTTGAGACAGTCCGGTATTCTCATATACTCTTAAGAATCATGTACACTTCCCCTTGAGACAGTCCGGTATTCTCATGTACTCTTAAGAATCATGTACTCTCCCCTTGAGTCAGTCCGGTATTCTCATGTACTCTTAAGAAATTGGCTTTAATGAAGAGAAAACTAAAAGCAATAAAAAAGATATTGAAAATAAGATAAACGATAAACGCATGAAATAATAAACCAATACGACTCAACTTTGAGTTGGCCCGGGCTTCACTTGTTTTTCATTTTCCGGGAATATTAACTTCTTTGAATCTACGAGTCTGTGCATTCAAAACTCTTGGTGTTTCAGTCGGGTGTTTCATTTGATGTCGGTAAACCAAAACCCAACAATGGGACTGAATTACAAGTGATATCGGTTAACTATTTACTATTATAAATACGGTTATATTTTCTGATTTTAGGTAAAGTACACATTTTTTTTGCCATAGGGAGACAAATAAGCAGTCGGAGCCATTTTCATGGCTGCCGACGCCCATAGACATCTAAAAGAGACTATACAGATGCGCTGCCCTCCTTACTCCTTTCACCTCCATGGGCCACCGATTACGTACACACCGCACGAAACGCGACAGCACAGCTAGCACTTTATTCCCGTTTAGTCTTGTCCAACACAATAAAGAGTAGTACACAAACACACAATATGTATACATATACATAATGGTGAGACGTCAGTCCCCTAGTCGTGCTCAGTGTTTGCTCGATATAGCCGAAATGCAGCAAGGGTTAGTTTCTAAGCAATACAATTGCCTCACAAAAGCGATAAATTTACAGTAAGGGTAACATAAAATAATCACTACAACTAACTATAATCATAGCATACGTGCTACCCAAGTGAAAATAGTTCAGCTTTTAATAATTCCAAGTCCTTACGGTACTTAGCACAGGGCTAGGCTAAAGTAGTGTAATATGTCCACAGATATTATAGATATTATCATTACAATATAAAAATACGGTCATAAATTTTTAAACTCCTATTAAATATTGTGTAAAATGGCCGGTATATATCTATCTATCTAAATATGTAAAATTCTAAGGTGACATAAGTGATCTATCAACGCACAGCCCAAACCACTCGACGAATCGGGCTGAAATTTGGCATGCATGTAGATGTTATGACGTACTCATCCGCTATGAAAGAATTTTTTGAAAATCACCCCCTTGAAAGGGTGAAATAGGGTGTTGGAGTTTATATGGATTTCTTAGAAATTAAACGTGGGTGAACACAGCTAGTTCTGTATAAAATCGTAAAACGCTGACGCTGTATGCAGACCGATCCGCCATCAAACAATATGAAGCAGTAAACTTGCGTACTCACGACTTGAACTCAATCCGCAGTACAAACACGCTGATGTACCTACACTGCAATAGTGAGTTGATTAGCAAGTAGCAAGATACCTTTTGCACACATTCAATTTAATTCAATTAATTTATTCACTTAGGGTCAACTCACACTAAAAGCGCGCCGACGGGCAGCGAAGCGGAGCGCAGTTTATGTGTCATATGAATATCAACTTTATAACAATTACTGTAATACTTATTATCGCATGAGAAACTCGAACGAGACGCGCTGATTCCTGCGACTGCTCGAGAAGTTGCTGGAATGCTCCAGAAGTCGCGAGAATTCGATATTTGATTGACCCTTAGGTCACAAAGTGACGCTAATGAACGTCAAAAAAGAACAACTTTACCCGAGCGCGTCATATCTTCAACAGACCTCCAGATCAATAAAGCAACTGGGTGGTCCGCGGCATAACGAAAATTTTGCCAAGTGGTCCCTCAGGACTAAAAGGTTAAGAACCACAGCTTTAGATGGACTAGGGATATCCATATACATCCTTTATCTCCTTTGCTTCTACAATAGGCCACCGGCTACTCAAACGCATGAAACACGATAGCATACCTGTCACTTTACGACTGTATGATTGAAACGAGAGGTACCTGCCGGACACATTCGCTAAAATGTTGTTGCACCTTTCAATACCGCTCACAAAAGTCAGTTTGTACTCATAACGTTAATATTATACAAGAAAAGCTGCAAGTATCAGGCACTAGTACATGTAACATTCTAGACCAGTCTTTCCCAAAGTGGGCAATAACGCCCCCTTGTGGGCACTAGATGCTCAGAGGGGGGCGGTAACGGACCAGAAACGTAAATTGTACGTGTAAAAACGTGTAAAAAAAACATAATTGTCTTTGAATATCAAGGTGTAATAACTAATAAGGGGGCGACACGAAGTAACTGATTTTCAAAGTGGGCGTTAGACGAAAAAGTTTGAGAACCTATGTTCTAGACGATACACCGTACCAAATATAAGACGATTAACTTTGCATCTTGCCCATATTGTGTCATACAACGTCTTTAATATCCAAAGCTCAGCCATGCGATATTCGAAATTCGTCTTGTGTATAATCACTAACATGGTATAAAACAAAGTCGCTTTCCGCAGTCTGTGTGTCTGTATACATAGATCTTTAAAATTAAGCAACAGATTTTTGTTGGGTTTTTTTACTAGATAGAGTGATTCAAGAGGAAGGTTTATATGTACAATAACATCGACTTTAACCCGTGCGAAGCCGCGGGCCAAATTTAGTATGTAAAGCATATAGTCTTTTTAATAATAAATCGTTAGAATTTACTTTTTAGGAAACGATTTAAGAATATAAGAAGTAAAGTAACATTACTTTAAGATAAAAAGTAACGCTGAGAGACGTTTTTTAGAGTAACCTTTTACCAAAGTTCGTTATTTAAGAGTTAAGTTCCAGTCGTGTGCTGGAGTCGACATAGTTATTTCTACATTGGTGAACTCAAAACTAAATTATTATCATCTTTTGAAGATTATTTATTCTTCTCAAAGATGATCTTTTAGAAGATTAAATAATGACAAACAAAGATCCACTTGATAGGCAACTTCGACGGTTGCAAGGAGTCGCTTAATGCAAGTGGCATGTAAGTATCCGGTGGCCCACGGAGGGAGAAAATGGAAGGAGAGCAACGCATCCATATAGCAATATGCAAATGTGCGTCGGTAATCGTGAAAATGGCTCCGACTACTCGTTCGCCACATAAATATGTAAAAAAACGACCATGACCTTTCTGTCCATGACTTGTGGCGCACTGTTCGACAAGCCTGTTTCCGAAAGACGTACTCCGTCTGATGGTTATTAGTCTCAAATCGCCACGAATATAGATAAGTTGCATTAAAATAAATTTATGTATTTCGAAACAAACAAAGAAATATCTATGTAACTAATATCTAATATTCGTTTTAATTCCCGCTTTTACTTTGTAGAATTAACGAATTACATTGCAAAGAGCAGTTTTCATTCGAGTATTACTCTACATTTTATATTAATTTCAGCATGTCTCTAATGAAAGAGGAAGAAATGTTTTCTATTCACTTTTATTATTTTCATGGCTTATGGCGTAGACGTGGCCATAATAAAATAGCTTTGCAGAAAAAGTTATATTAATTAAAATGTATTAGTGTAGACTTGTGTTATTGAATGAAGTCATCATCATCATCATCATCAGCCCATTGCAGTTCACTGTTGGACGGCGGCCTCTCCCACAGCACGTCACCGGCCTCGATCTTCGTCTAACCTTTCCCACTTCCTGCCAACTCGTTTGCCCTCAATTATGTACAAAAATATTATCAATTATCGAAACGAATCTAACAACACCACATACGTTAAAATCCTTTAAACTGTTCAGGGTGGGAACATACATACAAACATACATACATAAATAAGTACACATTGTCGTTGCCTCATGTACCAAACAACCAATTTTACAGGAACCAAATAAAACATCGACCTGTAAACATCAGTTTTAGTCTTTGCACATATGTGGTTTTGTGTATATAATTGCATGACTGCTACATGAAAGGTTTCATGCTTACTCGTCGCTTCTAAAATACAAATGGCACGCACATAGGAGTTTGTGCTAAAAGTGCGTACGACAACAGACTACACGATTTTGAATTTTTTTTTTAGTATGACACTTGGAGGTTTTATTTTTGCAACGACAATACTCGATACCCTTTATCCTCCTACTGTTGCAGTCGGTAAAACATCTAAATACAGCCCGTTTTAATGTTGCGGTGTATTGCTGGAAAAGGAAGCCATCTTGTCCGCTCGCCTTATGGGAAAATGTGGATTTTATATAAGTACATCATATTGCTATCAAGCCTTTTCCTTAACAGAGCTTATCCCGGAAAATTAATACATTATACGCAAAATGTAACAGAGGATTTTCTAACTTTTAAAAGTATAAAAGGAGAAAAGCTTTTAGGGCCTATTAATACTTGAAAGTTGCTAGCAGATGCGTTCTGTCTTCCTATGGGCCACCGGAAAATTAGAAACCGTGGCAAAGCTGTCGAAGCGATTTATTCGATCACCGATATATTTTTGTAAATATGATGTTTCGCTGCTTGCCGACATTTACGAGCAGCCTTTTTGTATTAGTTTTCAATTCTACGCGCCTTGGTAAAAAACTCATATAATTAAATTATAATTATTTCTCAGACCGCACCGCCAGCGTTATTAGTATCTATTTAAGATTTTACTAAATGATCTAAGTTATTAGTGCATAGTTAAATGTCAATGTCAAGCACAACTGTCTTAACTACTCACCGCCACTGAAAACCGCACAGTATTTCTAGATAGAATCAACTTGCAATGTCTTACACCGGGCTTTGATTGTGGTAGTGACTACTATTATAATCAACTTTATTGATTACATAACTCAAAAGGAAGAACGGAACGTTTATAAATACGCTTCGCCTGTAATTTAAATATAAGCAAGTTATGTAACGTAATTGGTGTGTAACCGTTTTATATAACTTTAATTAAATAAATCCTTCGAGACTTTTTGGTCCGAAATCGCGTGCCAAGATCAATTTTCAATCGTCGTGTATTAATGTCAAATATTGGGCTATAATTTCTTGAAAAACGGAAAATATTGCACTCCTTCAATGCGATCAAAAGATTTACGTTCATGCGGTTATTATCTTCCACGGAATCGCATCAATCTTTTTGTTGACTTACAGTCATGAAATTTAGCAAAAGAAACATACAAATCTAGATAAAGGAAAAATATGAAAATCAGTTCATTACAATTATATCACTGAACCATTACAAACTAATATGTGTAGTTCATTTGATATATGTTTAAAGCGTAGGTCCCGCAATTATTGTCATTCTAGTACATGTGGTGTGAGAATCCAACGCACACTTCGCCGGGTTTTTACTTTAATCAATCTTTTTTTTACAACAACTCCACTGCCATTCTTTTGCGACCCTTTATAAAAGTAGATTAAGAAGCTCACCTAATCATCCGTCAAGTAAATCGGACTCGCTTTTGTAAATTACAAAATACAGAACTAAACAAAACGATTAAAGCGGACTGCGAGAGAATAATTGCTACAATTTATATACAGTTAAAGCGGTGGCCATTTTGAAATCGTTCACTGTTTAACAGTTAACTGGTGACTCAATTCAATTACATTAATACACTTATTTATGTACTTTTTATATTGACTCTATATAATGTAATTCTAAAAAATGTAAAACTTTATTAAGCTCTCATTTAGACAGCGTTAAAAAGTTTCACTTCGAACATTTTACAGCGAATCCTATTTTGCGTAGATTTAGCAACTTCAATAAAAAAAAATATAACTGTGTATTATTTAGCAATTTTAATCTTTTTGTCTTGTTTCTTGTAAAGATTATAAAAGGATATATGAATATTATCGGTGATTTTGAATACACAATTCTCTTTTCTTTAAGGAGGTCGTATCAGTTCGGAAATGCCGACGGCGGCAGCGGTATATGTAGAAAACGATGACTCTTTCACCGATGCGGTACGATTATCTCAGATGATTGTAAAACTTCGATAGAGACAAATATATATTTCAGCATTAGGTTTTCGCAAAGTTATAGCATTTTGATCTATCCCAGAGCTAGTGGGTCGATAACGACCTGCCACGCACTGGCGGAAATATCGTCCGGGGTGCATTTCGACCCGCTGCAGCACCAGATGAAGAATTATGACTTTACATAGAGCAGTCAACGTGTTAATAGGTTCTCCTGTAGCGTCACCAGCTGCGCCAATATTAATGAACAACGTATTTAGGTAATATCAACATGGCTAATGGCTGACATCTACTGCGGCTCGCTATTATAAGCGCATGCTGTGGACGTTGTTTATGATACTGATTACGTCAGAGGAATTACAGCACGGATTGTATTACATTAGTGAAGTACAATAGCTGAAAATTTATATATATAATATTATTACTGTATTATTCAAAAGAGGCAGTGCAGTGCAGTGTACGTATTGGGTTTGTACGACTGCGCTTTTGTTTCGGTAACTATGTAATTTTCCGACATTTTACACCTTGATATTCAAAGACAATTATGTCGTTTCTGGCCCTTTACCGCCCCCCTCTGAGCATGTAGTGCCCACAAGGGGGCGTTATCGCCCACTTTGGGAAAGACTGGTTTATAAGGATGTTTGTTACTCTTTCACACAAAAATTTTCATGATTTTCATGAAACTTTACAGTAATATAGCTTTCATATCAGAATAACATAATAAGTTAAAATTTTGAATCATTTTTTAAGTCCGAAATCCACGCGGGCGAAGCCGTGGGCGGACTATATAAATTATAAAGGAATGAATGTTGAAAAAATTTAATTCATTCGAAGAAATACCTTTAAGCCATGGTCACACTCAAATACAATGCAATGACATTATAATGACTAATTTTCTACGAACCCGTAGGTCGTGACTAACTGGGAATCGTACAAACACAATATTTTTGGTGATGTGAGTAATCGAATACAAATGTTCATTCAGAAATATGTCTCGACGTGGTGTGTGTAGGAGTTGTTTTGTAGTAAATTCTTGGTATTGAAGATTCCATATATTTCTTAATTTATACTGATTAAGTGTACGTGAATGTTACTCGTTTCAATAAAACAATTTTAACGGATTTTATCGGGGTTTATTTTATTATTTTACAAGCCTAATATACAGGGACCATGGCCATGGGTGTCCACCTGTGACCATGATTTCTGGAAATCTTCTGAAACGTCGGGCTTGTGTAAAATTTAAATAAACCGCGATAAAATCCGTTAAGGCCTGCGTAGACGAGGGACTTTTGTCCGCGGACTTTTTTGTCCGCTAAAAGAGATCGCTTTCAACTGTATGGAGTAACGCAGACGAGGTATTAAAAGTACGTACGGTACTTTGCATACCTTTTCCGGACTTTCCGCGGACAAAAGTCCCTCGTCTGCGCAGGCCATTAGAGTTGTTTTATTGTAATTACTTGTCTTACTTAGCAATTTCATGGAATCAACACTCGTTAAGCCACGTGAGTTGCGTTTATATAATTAATTCGTTAATGTAATGTTTTTTTGTGAAATTTCCTGGAAAGACTATAAACACCACATTTTAAAATACTGGTTACATGCTGCGGTTTCACTAGCGATAATATAATTTATTGTTAACAGAATAAATGTAAAAATATTCGACATGTTATCTTGTTTGTTCTTTGGGTTTTGCTCCTCTATTTTTCAGAGTATTCCGAACAATATTGATAAAACAATATAAGGTAATATATCTTCTATCATTTCATGTCTACATCATAAAACAAACATTGATTTTATGTGATATATATATATATATATATATATACATATATATATATATATATATAGGTATAATAGAATGTATAGGTAGGTACTAAATAGTAGGCAGAAAATTTTCCTTGAAGAGATTTTCCGAAAGGAAATGGAGGATGTTAGATCGTCCGCAGCTCGCTCGGTCGCAGGAAACAAGACGGCACCGCTGTCACTTCACGTGCTGATGTGTGAGTCACTTCCGCAGTCGTGGCGGCCCGATAGTGCAACACAACATTGTCTGTATTATTGTATACTAGCTCTTCCCTTCGGTTTCTCTTGCGTTTGACGGATTTGAACGGATTTGAATTTGATGAAATACAGATCACAATATGGAATAAATAAAAGAACTACTTTTATCTGAAAACATAATGGTTCTCTTGAGATAGATAATACGGGAGTAAAACAAATGATCTGCCTCCAGACTTGTAGCCTTTAAACCTATGACGTAATAACATAAATAACCTCGGAATAAAACTTTTAATCCCGATATTAGTTTAGTTTCACGTCGCCCGAGCACTCAGTAGCAGGCGCGCACTACAGATCCAATACCTACTCAATTTACTGCGAGCTCGCGACGACTTCACTACGATAGGAATACGATGGGTTTATATTGCCTACTAGTTGCTCCCGCGGTTTCACCCGCATAGATTTCGAGTTCATGAAAACATCGAAATAAAAATTTAAATTGTAAAAATAAAAAATAATAATAACACGTGTTTAGTTTTGAATGATGACTGGAAAATTCGATTGGTTTACGTCTTATTCCGTCGGATAGGCGCTGGTAGGTGCGCGGTCCACCGTAACTATAGTAACCAAAATAAACGTTTCGTTGCTGTTTTTTCGTAAATAGACTCCTATGGCCACATTTTGTTTGTTCGGTTTTTTCATGGCTTTGAATTTAACTTAAAATGTGTATTTATTGATTGAGCGCGTGTGTACGCCTTATTGAGACTGTTTATTGTGTATTTAATTGATTGAGCGCTTGTGTTCGCCTTATTGAGACTGTTTATAATATTATATTTAAGTATTGTATTATTATATTTATGATCTGGTGCTGAGAGAAGATCTACTATATTCGGTAAGTTATGTAATTATCATTTATAAATAAGAGCTGGGAAAATTACATTTAGACGGAATTATGAGCACGATTCCTAACATAGCCTCGTGTATCACGAGCCAGTTCGGTGAGGTCGTGTAGGGGCCAAACGAGCAGTTCGGTCGCCCCCTTATGCCGGCTCATTTCGAACAACACGGGTGTTATTCTCAGACTTACTCCTTATACCTATATTAGTATGAAATGATATGTGTACGTTCGTTGCACAGAAAATTTAATATAAATTGAGCAAGCTGTTACGGAGATATGTAGGTACTTAGTAGAAAAAAGATACGAGAGTTCTATATATTAGCTGTGTCTCTGGACTGTCTCCACATTTGCAAGGCATTAGAGGATTTTTTATAACATAGTGGAAAATTAACGTGTGGCCTAAAGTACAGGTTTTGACTTTGGTTGGTTCCAGTCACAGGTATCGCAAATGTGACGGTCTTTTAAGATAAGAATATTTTTCAGGATCATCAGGATCAGGATTTCTTAGACAAATCGGACCGTAACTATCAAGAAAGGCGTATTGTGAAATATA